>SEYY01019680.1:22500-30000 GCA_009176605.1 Armadillidium nasatum
AAGATATTCTATCCACCTCGGGCGGTGGTTCGAATCCAAATTTTATATATATATATATATATATATATATATATATATATATATATATATATATATATATATATATATATATATATATATATATATATATATATATATAGTAGTTTAGAAAACATCATCTAGGTCCATGTCAATTATAAAAAACCAAAGCAATTTGTCCTGTACTATTTGATCATGTTTCATCACCAATTTAAAAATTACACCGATTTTCGATTTTACCACTCACGGGTCGGTGGGTAAGGTGGAGGGAAAGAAATATGTTCTGTCATTCATTTACTCATTGGTGTTGTATAATTGACAAGTACCCTTCCATTGAAAATTTCATACTACAAATTATATTTTAATAATAATAATAATAATAATAATAATAATAATAATAATAATAATAATAATAATAAAATCTCTGGTTCAGGAATGACGTTTGAAAAGATCCCAAGTCATCTGGAACAAAAAATTTTGTCAGCAATTCCGACTAACAACTAATTTATCATACCAGGGAAACAAAAATTAGAAGAAAGAAAAAAAACTATCTAATAAATAAAAATTTTTAAATAGTTTCACACAGTTAAAATTGTCATATTTAAAACCAGATTTAAAAAGGTCAGCTAACTCATCACAGAACACAGATATATTTTTCATATAATATATAAAACTAATTAACTTGGTTACCAAACTTGAAAAGCATTTGTATTGATACCAACGAATGGAAAAGTTTCAATGAACAAATGTACTAACATTCACCAATCAAAAGTTAGTGTAATTGAATTTCATATTAAATCAAGAATTGAAAAGTTATACATTGAGGGTACGTACAGTTATCCGTGGGGAAGTATATGGAGTAAAATTCTCGTAATGTGAAGCTTGACAATGTACCATTGTGGATAGTCTCCATACTATTTTGTGTATACGTTAGATTTTAGATTCTTGACATGCAGAAAAACAGTTCCGTAAAATCATTGATAAATTTCGTGTTTAACAAGAAACTGTTAACAATCATTATTGTAATTTTTATCTGTATGATTGCTGCTCTCAGTAATAATCCATAGTATGGAGAACTCAATGGATCAATAGAAAGAATGGCAGGTATGCATTTTACATATGGACAATTGAAAGAAAATTCGAAATTGGCAGTATGCCAAAACGTATCATAATAGAAAATATATGGTAAAAAAAACATTTATAGCAATACGCCAGAGGCTCCGAAATTCTTTCCAATGGCACACCAAAGCTTGTAGTACTATAAAATACATTTAACCACCTAATGTACAGAAGAACGTACTAGGAAGGATTGACGAACTACCTGAACTTAGCCCGCCTGTTATCAAAACCGTTACGTGTTTCGCATATGATATGGCAAGCTCTTCACGAGAAACAATTATCCTCATATCAATAGGCTGACAGACATCCTCATGTTATTAATGAATGTCAACAACAAACATTTTACATGTAACGTATGGGGCCACTAGGTGATTATCTGATGGGACCTAAGTATATTACAGTCACATTATCGGATCAATCTTACAAGCAGTTTTTAGATCACGAGTTGTAGGAACTAATGGACGATATTCTATTAGTCATTCTCCATTAGATGTTAGTAGAAGAGGGTTGATATTATAGTCCTTCACGCCCTCTTGATTGTAAAACAGTGACTTCATTCTTTTGAAGTTATTTGTATATAGCCTACTACAACAGTTCCCACAGTAGACGTTCTGGAGCACCCAATAAACTGAAATTTTCAAGTTATACAGAATATACTCGGAATCAGGGATGTGTTAGTCAGTCAATGGTACAATAATGTGAAACTTGTGTTGCATTGCTGCGCCAGAACCCCTTTTTTCGAGTATCGCCTGTATATAATATTTTTTAATAGATGATATTGCAATAAACCTTGCTGACTTACTATTTTAAATTACATTCCTCAATCTTTCGTATTTGTTTGACTTAGACAAGTGTTGCTCCATATTTGTGTCATCGTAACTAACTGGATTAAAATTTAGGAAAAATGTTTGAGTTTTTACACCGATATGAATAGTAGTAAAACGTTGTAATATGCAGTATGTGATCTCTAAATTTATGGATATTTGAGCTACATATTTTATGTATCTTTTGCAAGAAATTCCTTCCATAGCTACCAGTGAAAGGTCTGCTCACATTAAGTAATCGCATCGTATATTCGCTTTGATACCGATTTCAATATGATGTTATTCTCTGAATGGTGCATATTAATACACTTGTTCACTGAAACTTTTTTCTTCGTTAGAGTCCTGTACAAGTACGGTTCTGTATTTGGCCAAGCAAATAACGAGTATATATATATATATATATATATATATATATATATATATATATATATATATATATATATATATATATATATATATATATATATATATATATATATATATATATATATATATATATATATATATATAATATGAGTATAAAAATAAGACAAATTTCAGTAGTAAAATTTTACAACTTTTAGACTAAAAAAAGAAATATGAAGACTTTTAAACATTACCAGAGAGAGAAGAGGACGAGAACAACCAACTACCAATAATGCCACAATCTTCAGACAGTTCTCCACGAGTTTAAAACAAAAAGAATAACAAAAAAAAAAAAAAAAAGTTGCAAAAAAAAAAAAAAAAAAAAAAAAAAAAAAAAAAAAAAAAAAAAAAAAAAAAAAAAAAGCTACTAAAGAGGTTAGTTAGGGCGCACAATGTATAAAATGCAGTTAATATTAGTTAAATCTTTTACCTTTTTTATTTCTCTATCGTAATTACTAAACATCACAGTTAACAAATATAAATGCAATTCCCTATTAACTTGTTAATAAAGTGATATTAAATTTATTTTGTACTGTTTTCGAGTATTAAATAATTAATACATTTTGTTAGGGTGTTGAATGGCTACAAGGTCAACGCAACGTTAAAAAAAATGAGGATTTATAAATTCAGAGGTAAAAGTATTGTTAAGACTGTTAGGAGTAATAGGTTAAGAATAAATCATATATTTTTTTTATCCTGGTTACTGAATGCTACTTTCTAATGTGAGACAAAATGGATATAAAATATCTTTGCAACAATAATTATTACAAAGATGGAATAAAAAAATCAGTCCATTTTTTATTATTACTTTATAATTAAAATCTCATGGAAAGAGCATACGACTCATCCATTGAAATAAGAAAATTAATACAATTCTATTACGATTTTATAATTAAAGTATTATAAAATTTTTTTATTAAAATATTATAAATTTATATTGAGAAAATTATTAATCAGAAATATAAGATATAAAAATATTCTGTTTCTCAACAAAATGCCATTAAATATTTACTATATTATCGATCAGTAAAGTTAATAATTTAATTTTAATAAAAGAATAGAAGAATATTCGAGGAATAAAAGAAGATTTAAGTATTTATGAAAAATCATTTTAACTGCGATGCAATTTTTTTTGTTTTTGTTTTTGTTTTAACGAGCAAAGAAAAACGTGTTAATGAGTTAGCGTCCACATACCAGCATTAAACTTTCTTGGCAAAGTTTGAGAACCCCTTTTATATATCCCTGGTAAGGGATAAACTGGGGAGTGCGTAGGTAGAAGGGATTGTGATTGCCCACCTTTCGAATGAAGAAATGAGATGGATGGCGGAGAAATTACTGACATGTGCACCACGTCTCCTGACTTCTTTATAACATTTACGACATGCTCGTGAGACGCTTGCGATACATCCTCTCCATTTATCTGAAATTTTTATAATTTTTTATATACATTGCATGTAAAATGTTTCAAAAAAAAAAATAAAAATAAAAAAAAAATTTCAACGCCAAAAATAACATATCACTAATAAGAAATTAACTTCACAAAATATATTTTTTTTTTGTTTCAACATTTTTTTTTTTTTTTTTTTTGCAATGAACATTTGAAATTTAAAATTTTTTTTTTTTTTATTATTTTTGTCTTTAAAAAAGTAAGTAAACTTAACAGCTTGATTATTCTTTTACTATCTTAACATTTTTTCATCCATTAAAATGATAAACTTAACTTAATAAATTACAAAAAAAAAAACAACTACTTTAAAAACGATAAAACAAAAAATTCTAATAATTATAATAACTTTATACCTTCAGTAAGTAATCTCCCTTTTTTAATCCTGCTTCGTCTGCCACCCCTCCAGGATCCACATCATCTAAGTATTGAAGAGCAGGACCCCTTTCATAGGGTCGTTCAATTAAGGGGGATGTTGCCTTAGCTCCTCTTAACACAAAACCAAAACCCTTTTTCCCACGATGAAGAGTAACAAAACGGGGTTCAGGTAACCTATATATATATATATATATATATATATATATATATATATATATATATATATATATATATATATATATATATATATATATATATATATATATATATATATATATATATATATATATATATATATATATATATTTATAAGAACATTAAAATATCGTTATTTTCGATAATTAAAAAAGGGGACGTTTTTAGACCCAGGAACGCAGAAAAGACTCCCTGGAGTATATATATATATATATATATATATATATATATATATATATATATATATATATATATATATATATATATATATATATATATATATATATATATATATTATATATATATATATATATATATATATATTATATATATATATATATATATATATATATATATATATATATATATATATATATATATATATATATATATATATATATATATATATATATATATAACGTACGACTTTTTCATTCTCGGAGTCGTTCCATAAATTTGTGTTTGATGGTATTGCTGAGGTTGTTGGTATTGCTGTTGTTGTTGTTGTTGTTGCTGCTGCTGAATTTGTTGACTTGTACCAGGGGCAGATATAGTACTAGTGTCGGATAAACAACTACTTGACATGGAACCATTTCTGCTTTGGACTCTGCCAATGATATTCTCTCTCACTGACTTCGGGTTTCGAAGTCTGATTTCTTGCACGCATTGAGGAGGGAAAAGTCCACTTTTACCTTTTAAGCAACCTTCAAGCATTCCGTCGTCTGTACTTGCAGTTACTGTAAAAGTATATATAATATATATATATATATATATATATATATATATATATATATATATATATATATATATATATATATATATATATATATATATATATATATATATATATATATATATATATATATATATATATATATATATATATAATATATATATATATATATATATATATAATATATATATATATATATATATATATATATATATATATATATATATATATATATATATATATATATATATATATATATATATATATATATATATATATATATATATATATATATATATATATATATATATATATATATATATATATATATATATATATATCTTAAATTTTGGTGGGTAAATTTTATTCTTTAATTGTTGTAGTACGTTAAAAAAAAAATTCTAATTTTTCAAAAATAAATTAAGCCTTTTTTTTTTTTTTTTTTTTTTTAATTTTAATTTTTTTTATTTTTTTTATTATTTTAATTTAAATTATTTTTTTTATAAATACATAAAAGAAAACATTAGTTAAAGTTATTCAAAATTCTCCAAAAAAAAAAAAAAATAAATAATAAAAAAAATAAAATCAAACTAAAAAGCATTAAAATGTTAGTGAAAAAAAAAAAATTTCTACACTTTTTAACAACTACCTTCAATAATTTCCCCAGGATTGATATCTAGTTGACCTGGAGTATGAGGCGTATACTGCTTGAGGCAAACGACCAACATTCCTATACTGAAATTGGTAACATCAGGAAGTGCAAGCATCGAGCTACTGCTATTAACACCAATAGTCGAATCATAACTATCATTGCTGCCGCTGTTTGACGTGCAAACGCCTGAGCTGTCGCTTACTATATCACTATTTTCGTGTGCTGAGGATACGGTGCAATATAGGTTAATGTTAATAAAACTGAATAAAAAAATAAAAACGCACAATGTTAGCTATAATGATAAGGTTTGTTCAAAAAACAAAACAAAAAATAAAATTTAGCGATAGAAAGTTAGCAAAACTTTTGAAGACAGACAGTGGTAAGTACGAAACTTTCGAAAAGTCTTACCGGGATTAATACCTGAGGAACCCACGCCACTGGGGCACTCTTCGGAATCTGCCTCACTTGGATGGGTACAAGTGGAGCCACTTCCCGTAGAGGTTTCGCTCAAAGAAGATGCAGAGCTAAAGGGTGGTATTGATCGATTGGATGGGGTTGGGGAAGGGGGTTTATTGACGATACAAACTTCTAGTCGAGGGTCAGATTGGGCTCGAGAGAGAGGTACGCCCGAAATGCGACGTTTTGGGTTGTATTTAGGTGGTTCTTTATATGGAACTGATAGAAAGAAAGGAAATTATAAAATTTATATATTAAAAAAAAATCAAAATGCTAATATTTTCCAGTCTAAATAGGTATTAGGTATAATTTTACGGTATTTCTGAAAATTATAAAATTCAAGCTGCAATTATATATAAATTTCTAAACTGATTGCTATTCTAATTTTACTCAAATCGTGATTCTACTTGGTGAAATGCAGATACAGAGGTGCAGAAAATATAGTTTTAAATTATAAAAAATAATAAAAGAAAAACCTGTATTTGAACATACCAACAGAACTCGGCAAATGATTTTGAATTATCTGTGCTAATTCCATGTTTCCAGCAATCACTGCCACCTACAAAGTAAAAAAAAAAAAAAATCTATATTTTTATTGCATAATTTTAAATAACTAAGTTAAATTAAAAGTAAAAGGTAATCGCTTCGTTTGAAACAGAATTTAAAAAAAAAAAAAAAAGAAGGTGAAAGTAATATCATAGTATAAGTATTACTTATACTAATATATACTTATATAAGTAATACTTATACTATGGTAATATATTAATATAAAATAAGCATCCTCAAAGGTGAGTAACATACAACTTATTGCAGTTTTAGAAATGTTTCGTAAATTATCTGAAAATTTTCTACAACCTTACAATGTTTCTCGTGTGAAAGGAGAGAAAAAATATCCTTTCACCCAAATTAATATATTTAAATTCAATTATTACCATGTACAACTCATTAATTACAACTCAAACATTATTATTATTATTATTATTATTATTATTATTATTATTAACATTCAGAGAGTGAAGTACCCTAAATACTTTTTTTTTTACAACATTGTTAAATTTCACTGATAAGACGCCATATTTCTTACGCATAGAGGAACCACTCGTATTTAAAATATACTCACAGCTACTTACAAGAGATAAAATAAATATTTCTTACTTGATAAGGCGTCTGATTTGCATAATTCAGAGCGTTTTTATCACAGCCTCTGAAAAGTAGAACCCTCGCGCAATCTTCCAAGTTATTGACGGCGCAAACGTGTAAAGGCGTGTTCCCTGAC
>SEYY01019680.1:65000-67500 GCA_009176605.1 Armadillidium nasatum
ATAAGGAATCGACTAAGTATTAGAGAAAATAGATAAAAAGTGAAAATTAATAGGCAATTAAACTTAAACAATGCACAAACACAGTCATATATATATATATATATATATATATATATATATATATATATAAAGCAAATGAGTTTTGAAACATTTATTAAATAGAGAGAAAAAGTCCTATTACTATTTTATTTAAACAACCATTTAATTTATTTTTAATTATTGAAAAAAAAAAACTTAAAGTTAGGAAAAAAGAGATTTTCTTTTAAAAATTTAAAAAAAACTATAAATATATATATATATAATATATATATATATATATATATATATATATATATATATATATATATATATATATATATATATATATATATATATATATATATATTTAATATATTTTTCCATCAATCATGGGTCAAGAGGTACAGAGGCGGAGCCTCTCGAAGATATATACCCATATGCCATGCATTTACATAAGCAAAAATGTGAACCACATACTATAGTATCCATACACCAGATGAATTCAAAACTGTTCATAAAATAATCTATACGTAAGTATCAATTTTGGATGCATTTAGTATATGGGTTCAAAATAATTATTCACATATGATAAATAATAATTAATGGTTATAAAAATAACACAAATGCTACTACTATTACTATCAATAATGAAACTAATATTATTATTATCACTTTTTATTACTTATTGCTATTATTATTACTATAATTATCAAAATTTTTATTTAGTGCTATTATATATATATTATTAATTATTATTATTATTTCTTATACGCCTATTAAACAATAGAAAGTTTAACAGTAAACTAATGTTATAAAGTTTTTTTAAAAAGTTTATAAAATATGAAAATAAAGAAAAAGATAACTCGGAACCTGGAACGGAGTAAGGAGAGTGGGAAGGGTAGGAGGAAAAGGGGGAAGGGGGGTTTCCTTAGGAATAAACGGGGGAATTGTGGAAAGATGGGGTAATATTCAAATATGTTTTGGCGAAGCTTGTTTTAAAGCTGCCAGTTGTTCTTCTTAAACTAAGCAGCCTTACTTTCTTTTTCTTTTCTTTTTGTACATGGGAGACTGATAGGGGTGGGGGAGGACGCCCAAACTCCGAAGTGGGGGGGGAGGGAGTCTTTTCTTTAATGGATTGGGTGTGGTGTACCTCGGAGTGATCGGGAATCGAACCTATTGCAATTTAAAGTAAATCTAACAAATACATGTTACTATATAATATTAAGTAAATAAGAGTTTCACTTACTCACTCACACCGACATATATATATATATATATATATATATATATATATATATATATATATATATATATATATATAATATATATATATATATATATATATATATATATATATATATATATATATATATATATATATATATATATATATAAACGATGCCAGATTTCAATATATTAATTTGGCTGCTTTCAATCAGGTTTGAAATGCGTTTAAAAATTATATATTGACAAACAAGCAAATATTTGTTCAAACTTTTGTTCAAATATTTGTTCAAACGTAAATAATAATAATTAACATTTAACATAATTGAAATAAATTTTTCTAAAAATTATGTTAATTGCTTGAAATGAATAATATTGAGTTGCTTATTACCTATTTTTCCCATGAATTTTCCAAAAAAAAAAAAATATTAAAAAATCTTTTTATTATCATAATGATCAGGGCCCCCATGGATGGTCACCCCAGGATGGCGTACAGCATAGTTCGAGATCGAATCATACTTAGGAACATCAGAGGAAATTCATTAAACTCAAAAAAGAAATCAATGTACTATTTTTATTTCAAATTTAAAAACCAAATTAAAAACAGATAAAAAATTCAAATAGTTGAATTAGTTCACAAGAGGAGGAGCAACAAAAAAAATTTTTTTTATCAAGACTTTTCAATCAATTTTAATGAAAATTTAACCAAGTCAAAAAAAAAAAATTTTTTTTAAAGGTCAATTCTTTTTAATTTTAAATCAGGAGTTAAAATACAGGAAACAACTCAAATGAAGTAAGGATATTTTGTTGCAATCACTCCCTGAGAGAGAGAGAGAGAGAGAGAGAGAGAGAGAGAGAGAGAGAGAGAGAGAGAGAGAGAGAGATGTATGTATGTGTGTGTGTGTATGTGTGTGTGTGTGTGTGTGTGTGTGAATATTTCTTTAGCATCTCTTCCAATATTTAATTGAAAGTAAATTCTGAATACTTTTCTTCAAATGACACCACCCTGCAGCAATATATATATATATATATATATAATATATATATATATATATATATTATATATATATATATATATATATATATATATATATATATATATATATATATATATATATATATATATATATATATAAATAATTACCATTTTATTAAAGCCGAACCTGCTCACGGATAAGAGAAAAAAAAAAAAAAAAAAAAAAAATGAAACAAATTTTCGTTTAAAAAGTAAAAATAAAAACTTTTAATAAAAATAAAA
>SEYY01019680.1:102500-112500 GCA_009176605.1 Armadillidium nasatum
TATTGCTTTTCTTTTTAGAGAATAGCTTCCAAAGACCATGCAGTTCTGATAAGAGGCTTCTTTTGAGATCTTATTACGTTATTGAAACTGAGTTAGTGCTGTTCAATTAGAGAATCGCTTTCGAATGTACAGAGTAATAACGTTGAGTCACAAGTTTAATTGCTTGGAGAGAGGATGATCGCAGGATATATTGGTTACAAGACAAATACTCTTGAGAAGAGAATGTCGAAACACAGATACAACACTACAAAAATTGTTCTAACGAATTGTTAGGACAAGTGGTAAAAATATCAGATAATAATAATGATAATAATAATAATAAATTATAATAATAATAAGAATAATAATAATAATAATAATAATAATAATAATAATAATAATATGAAAAACAATTATTTTTGTTACTCAAAAATAAGATTTCTCCAAATAGAAAAAAATTACAAAATTAAATACTTAAATACATGTTTATATAAAAATTTTTTAAAAATATTATTATTGCCATTATATATATATAATATATATATATATATATATATATATATTATATTATATTATATATATATATATATATATATATATATATATATATATATATATATATATATATATATAATTGTGTGTGGTGTGTGTGTGTGTATGTGTGTGTGTGTGTGTGTGTGTACACGTTCAACCTTGTAAATTAAAGCCCACTCATACATTTTGATAGGATAATTAGTAATAAAAATAGTAATACAAATCACTAATATCAAAAAATAGAAAGCCATAATCTTATTAATTATTGAAAATAATTTAAAAGTTACTAATTATTAAAAATAATTAAAAAACTTACTATCATTTTTTTAAACATCACTTAAGAAAATAAAAAGTAATCGGAAAAATAAACATCGAACAATAATATTATATATATATATATATATATATAATATATATATATATATATATATATATATATATATATATATATATATATATAATATATATATATATATATATATATATATATAATATATATATAATTACTTTGCAATTGCGTGGTTTATTACTTAAGAAGTATAGGGTTACGAACAGCTTTGATCACTTATTACGTTAATTTCTTAAACTTATTTCTATAGCAGAGTTAATTTATTATCACTTACTAAATAGTATTTTATCTTCATTACTCAATGATTCAGGCAAGGTTAATTAAGGTTAAGTTCTAAGGATAATTAAGCACTAACTACGAATATTTCAAGAACCTTGCTATAGTTTTGAGTTGCTAAGCACCTTTTTCCCTTTATATCATGCCCCTTATTTACTTTATTTAGAAGGGAGGAGGTGTTCCTCGACACTTGTGGCATGGATCTATATCGTAGCCTTACTGCTTCTTCCAACTGTGCTTTCTCGCTTCTCCATGACACTCTCTTTTTTTTTTGAATCTACCAATAAACTTCGTTTTCAATGTGACCTTTCCTCCTATAGTATATAAAAACACGTTATTCTCGCATTCTTTCGTTCCTTTCATAGGGTGTTATTTTATTATTCATCATTTAATAATTATAACTTGATATAAATATATGGAGTTGTGGATCACTTCAATACACACACACACACACACATATATATTATATATATATATATATATATATATATATAATATATATATATATATATATATATATATATATATATATATATATATATATATATATATATATAAATCTTTATGAACATTGCAATCTTTATCATCATCATTATTATTATTATTATTATTATTATTATTATTATTATTATTATTATTATTATTATTGAGGTATTGGACTCAAAAGGCCTCAGATACCCTTTAATAAAATAACGGAATAAATTTAATCCCTTTATTAGCGTAGCGTAAATTATAAATATAAAAATCATGTTCACACTTCCCTTCTCTAAAAATATCAACGAAAAATTCTACTGAAAATTAAAAATTAATACATTAATAAAATATACAAAAAAAATGGTTATGTATATATAAAAAAAAGACCATTCTCAAATTACATTTAAACATAAATACTTAGTGTGGCCTACAACCCACCCACCCACAATTCCTTTCCCTAAAAAAAAACATTTTCAGACCCCCTACGCCCGAGGATACAAATTTAAACAAAGAATGAAAGACTCAGTGTTTGAATGAAGAAAGGATTACTAATAAATAAAAACCTTGAATATACAAACAACATGTGTTAATGAAAAAGAAAAAAAACAAAAACAAACATGTGTAATCTTAATAAGTCATAAATAAACTATTTAACGTTTTCAAAATGATAATTGATAATAATAATAATAATAATAATAATAATAATAATAATAATAATAATAATAATAATTAATGATGAATAATAATTGTTTATTAATAAATTATATAAGTACTCTTTGTCATATGTAGTACTTCAGTGAATAATAATAATAATAATAATAATAATAATAATAATAATAATAATAATAATAATATAATAATAATAACAATAATAATAATAATATAAACAATTGATAATTAGGGGTAAAATTGGAGACACGTAAACACTTGAAAAAAAAAAAAAAAAAAAAAAAATAAAAAAAAATGAAGAAAATAAAAATCAATATTAAGTAGTAAATAAAAAATAATAATAATAAAAAAAATTAACATTTAAAATAATAGAAAAAAATATATTTAAAATAAAATAAAATAATAATAATAAAATAATAATAATAATAATAATAATAATAATAATAATAATAATAATAATAATAATAATAATAATAAACCGAAATAAAATAAAACTAGAGGAAAAAAATATTTAATTATTCTTTAATAGCATATTTTTTTATTTTAATTCTATACAACACCAAATGACATTGACACGCATCGATACATCCCATCTCATCCCCATTCAACTTCTTCCTCAAGAAGAACAATCGAACAACGAAAACAACAACAACAAAAATAATAATAATAAAACCAAAAAATATTTCCTTAATATAATAAAAAAAAAATTTGTCCTTGTTGAGAACATTTTTAATTATTATTTTTAGATAATCATTAGTGGTGCTATTACGTTTTGAAAAAAAAAGAAAAAAAAGAAAAAAAAGTAATCCATTGTTTTCGTTCTCCAAAGATATTATGAAGTATATTGGCTGATGAAATAATTACAGGTATATATTTATATATATATATATTATATATATATATATATATATATATATATATATATATATATATATATATATATATATATATATATATATATATATATATATATATATATATATATATATATAATATATATATATATATATATATATATATATATATATATATATATATATATATATATATATAATATATATATATATATATATATATATATATATATATATTATATATAATATATAATATAATATATATAATAATAATAATATATATATAATATATATATATATATATATATATATATATATATATATATATATATATATATATATATATATATATATATATATATATATATATATATATATATATATATATATATATATATATTATTGTAGGCCCTTATATATATATATATATATATATATATATATATATATATATATATATATATATATATATATATATATATATATATATTATATATATATATATATATATATATATGACTTCTCTTCTAAGTATAGATCGTATAAGCAGTGTTTGACTTTAAGCAAAATCCCTCTCTCATCTTTTACCAGTTAGAACACTCTATTCCCAGACCGAAATGCTAAGCACATTCTACCATGTAGATTATTAATGACTACTCTACACTGTCAAAACTGTCCTAACGAATCGTTGGGACAAGTGGCAAAAATGTCACAACAAATTTTTTCAGTTATTTTCTTTATTTTGGAAATAAATCGGTGAAGCGACTTTCTTATGCTTAACATGTCTTTTCTCTATTGAAAATTTTACTGTGACAATTTTACTGGGGAAATAAATTTGAATATAAATAAAAAATAAAAATAAATAATATTTAAAGAAAAAATACTATAAATATAAAAAAAATGATAACGAATGAACTTAGCATATGAACTTGCAAATAAATTAATAAATAAATAAAAAAATAAATGGTATATAAATTTAATAATAATAATAATTTCAATAAATTATATTTAAATATTAATAGAGGTAAATTTTATTCTAAAACCCTAATTTCCATTCTTCCAAAAAAATAGAAGATGGCGGATGAACGAAGGCAAGGTGGGGGTGGGGGAAGGAGGGGGCAAGAAAATATAAAATTACGGGGGATAAGGAGGGGGATTATGGGGGTGTCTGGAAATTACGAAAAAAAAAAAAACTACAAAAATATTTATATTAAAATTTTAATTTATAAAAAAGGTAATGAATGGGAAATAAGAAAAATCTTTTTAAAATGAAGTAATAATAATAATAATAATAATAATAATAATAATAATAATAATAATAATAATAATAATAATAAAATCAATATTAATTTTATTTAAATATATTGATTTATATTTTACATACAAAAAAAAAAAAAAAAAAAAAAAAAAAAAAAAAAAAAAAAAAAAAAAAAAAAAAAAAAAAAAAAAAAAAAAAAAAAAAAAAATTTATTTAAATTAACATTTTACTGAACTATAAAAAATAATGACCAATTTTTATTATTATTATTAATTCTATCACTAAGAAGATTACTAAAATATATATATATATATATATATATATATATATATATATATATATATATATATATATATATAATATATATATATATATATATATATATATATATATTAGTGATCGAACGATTAATCGCTATCGTCAATTTTATATCGATTATTTTGACGATTAATTTACATACTTTAGCTTATAAATATCTCTCTGCTCCACCTTTTTCTATCGAATGTCAAAGGCTGTTTAGTAGTAAGGGCAAAATATACTCTCCAAGACGAAATCGAATTACCCCATGCAGAAACTGCAGAAAAGTTTTCTTCTCCATCAAAATTTAAGAGCTCTAAATTTAAAGTACTAAAAATTTTGCGTATCTCTCAATGTTCTCGCAAATTAAAAATTTTTAAAATCAATGTTCTGAATATACTGTAGGATGTCCCACTTGCTTTGGGCCACAGAAATGGTTTTATAGACATCAGTAGTGGTCATAAGTTAAGAATTTATTTTTTTTTTTATTTTTTTTTTTTTACAGAACGCCACCACTCACGGGCAGAGCCCTTTTCAAGAAGGGGGCGCACACACAGAATTTGCCCTGAACAAACCTTGGTGTGTGAGAATCTTACTAAACTTTGCAGTTCAAGAGTGTTGGAAGTGATTGCTCGCCCTTTCCATGTTACGGGAGGTTCTGGCAAACAAATAAGGAGTCACAGCGTCTACTTGCTACCTGAATGTTACCTTTCAGTTGCAATTAGAGTAATACTTGGCTTGTTGCGATACGCTTTCCCTTTAAGGATGTCCCATAGAAATAAATTCGGCAGGAGGGTAAGATCAAAGAGCCTTAGTAGCCAAATTCCCTTGTAAATGATACAATCTTTAAAGAAGAACTCAATTTTTGTACATGTTGACGTTAGATGTGTAGCAAGTGAAAATAGAGAGGACAGGGTTCCTCTTCACCCAAATGATTTAAAAACTCATTGAATATGTTCATATGACCAATACTTTAATATCTATATACATATATATATAAATATATATACAGTTGAACTCCAATATTCGTCCCCTCCAGTATTCGTCTTTTCCGATATTCGCCCTGTAATTTTTTTTCCGATATTCGTCGAAAAATCAATATTCGTCCTACCTACGAAAGCCTATAACCTTAAAAATAAAAACTCTTAATAACAATCATTGTTTTTCTCATCCAAAAGGTAAATTTCTTTTTAAAATTTTATTTGTGTTTAGCGTTTATGTAGGCCTACACAGTGCGTATTACGTATTATTTATGGCAGTACGCTGTTTAATATGTACTGTAGTTAAATTGTACAGTGTTTGAAATGATTTCGGAGATCGATTCTAGATTGAAATTTTTTTTTTTTTGTTAAAGAATAGATAGGCAAAATTCGAGGCTGGGAACGAATTAATCCATTTTTAGTTAATTCCTATGGGAAAATTTTTTTCGATATTCGTCTTTTTCGATATTCGTCATCCCCTCAGGAACGGATTAATGACGAATATTGGAGTTCCACTGTATATATATATATATATATATATATATATATATATATATATATATATATAATATATATATATATATATATATATATATATATATATAGCGTTTTATCTGCCCAATCTAGGGCCGAGAGGCAGTGGGACACCCTGTACTGTATACTAAAATTACATGCATTTACCCATTTAAATAAAGAATAAAGAAACTAATTTAATTTATTATTATTATAAAATTGTTAAATTTAATAAAATTAAAATTTTTAAATAATACTTTTTCAATTTCATCGTCATCGTCAAAAAATTCTTAATCGTCCCTTAATATATATATATATATATATATATATATATATATATATATATATATATATATATATATATATATATATATATATATATATATATATATATATATATATATATATATATATATATATATATATATATATATATATATATATATATATAAGACTTTTAAAGTTTGCTCTTTTAATTAATTAATTCAATTAAAAAAAAGTCAAAAAAAAAAAAAAAAAAAAAAAAAAAAAATAAAATAATTAATAATATAATAATAATAATAATAATAATAATAAAATAATAAAAAATAATATTTATTATAAATATATATATATAATAATATATTAATATATATATATATATATATATATATATATATATATATATATATATATATATATATATATATATATATATATATATATATATATATATATATATATATATATATATATATACCGTATATATAATTGCTAATTTATTGCTGGTTATTTTCGGGGTGATTCAGTACATCTACCCATTATCAATGCTTTGAGCAATAATATATTCTATAATATATAGAAAATTTAAAAAAAATATATATATAACATTAAAAGATATGTCAATAAATAAATGAATGATAATTATTATTTAGAAATAAATGGTAAAAAGGTGTGACAAAACTAAAAAAAAATTCTACTTCAAAATACAAAAAATATTTTCCGACTGTAACTTTTCGTTCAACTTTGGAGGTATGGTGCCAAATATATAAAGAATGAATTTAGTAATTAATCCTGTGAATGTTCTTTCCAAATAAACGATGGTTTGAAATTTGTTGTTTTCTTTATATAGTTTATTATATATCTGGTGCCAAATATCAGGTCATGTCGGCCTTTAATTTGACCATGTTTCCGACTTTCCTCCCAACTCTGGTGGAACATTGGTAGGCCTCTGACCTTTGCCCACCAGAGGAGAATAAAAAAAAAAAAAAAAAAAAAAAAAAATCAGACAGAATGCCGTCTATGCAAGAATTGATGGAGGAGTGTTAGAAGACAGGAGGGAATGGAGAAGAGTGCTGGCCCCGCTGACAGGGTCTTAGACCCTTTCTGAGAGCCGTTATAATAATAATAATAATAATTCCAAAAGTTTATAAACCTAATTGGCAAAATCCGCCCAATTTTGTCTGCTACTAACACAGTAAATGACAAGTATTGAATTAAAAAATTCCGCCTCAAGAATAGAGAGGTCCAGTCACTAAAATATATATATATATATATATATATATATATATATATATATATATATATATATATATATATATATATATATATATATATATATATATATATATATATATATATATATATATATATATATATATATATATATATATATATATATATATATATATATATATATATATATATATATATATATATATATATATATATATATATATATATATATATATATATATGTATTTGAAGAAAATTAGCATTCCAAATTTGCATTCTCGTATTAATAATTTTTCAACAATAAAAAATTTATTTTTGGGAGAATTTAAATATTTTGGAATTAAAATAAATTGGTGAATATAAAAAATTAAATGCGAAGCGCAAAAACATAGAAACAGAAGACTTTTTTTTGGATAAAATTATTGTATTCGAAAACTAAAGCCCAATTTGCTTGAATTATTATAATAATAATAATAATAAAAAAAATTTTACTTTTTTTTCATTTAAATTTTTTTTATTTTATAGTATATATATATATATATATATATATATATATATATATATATATATATATATATATATATATATATATATATATATATATATATATATATATATATATATATATATATATATATATATATATATATATATATATATATATATATATAAAAATAAAAATTTTAAGAAAATTATTAAAAATGGTTAAAAAAAATCAAATTAAAAAAAAAAAAAAAAAAAAAAAAAAAAAAAAAAAGGTATTTCACCTTGAAAAGAAAAAAAAAAGCTTCACGGAATTTCTTCGAAATCGCAGTCTTTTTATAAATAATAGAAACAAAAATTATTTTATATATATATATATATATATATATATATATATATATATATATATATATATATATATATATATATATATATATATATATATATATATATATATATATATATATATATATATATATATATATATATATATATATATATTGTCTAATTTGAACAGTTCGACTTATGTAAATATTTATGTAATAAAATAAAATAACATTCATTTTGTTACATAGAAGTTTTAATTCTAAAAATATCCATTATTGTACATTTGTAAATAGTACTTATGCAAATATTTATGCAAACAAATTCATTGCGTAAAGCTTCACATAAACGTAAATAAGGAATGTTCCGTCAATACGAGTAATGCTCAATTCTTTCTCAAAATGAGCTAAAGATAAACAGCTCAAGGCATGGCCGTTAAGGAAACTGGAAAACAGTCGTTTGGTTATTGCCGATTCTGTTCAGTATCACAAGAACTGTTCAAAGCAAAGGCAGGTAAGAAAACTGGAAAAGTCGTCTTATTGTTACAGATTCTGTTCAGTACCGTAAGAACTGCTCAAGACAAGGCAGAAAGATAACTGGAAAACAGTCGTTTGGTTATTGGCGATTCTGTTCAGTATCCCAAGAACTGCTCAAAGCAAGGCAGGTAAGAAAACTGGAAAAGTCGTCTTATTGTTACGTATTCTGTTTGCTACCTCAAAAACAGCTTAAGGTAAGGTCAGTAAGAAAACTGAAAAAGTAGTCTTGATATTGCAGATTCTATTTCGTACGGAAAGAACAGTTCAAGGCAAGGCCAATATGAAACCTGGAAAAGTCGTCTTGTTATTTCCGATTTTGTTCAGTATCGCAAGAAATTATCACTCTAGCTTAATTAAGTCTTCATTGACATCTGAAGCCGTATAACCTTAGAAACCTAGTAAGTAAACAAATGCTCTCGGCTGTCTTGACCTTAGTATACGATTTGAGATCCCTTGCCTGGTTGAAGAAAAGCTCTCCTCAACTACCTACTTTCAGAAGATAAAAGACAATATTTCTCAAAGCATAAAGCATAAAATATCAATCCTTAATTATACACTCCCTAGTAAAGTTTTCACCCTGTCGGTGGGACTAACATTATCTTCCATCTGGTTTTTAAACCGCTTCTCATCGAGTTCTCTAGATTCTAGAGAACATAGAAATGAGTTTAGTCTAAAATCTAGATCATATTTCTCAAGAGAGTTGGTTTTCAAAACTGGTTGTATGTAGAGTTACTGTTGAGGCAACCAAACTTTATTCTTAATTATTCTTAATTCTGTATCCACTATCTTTACAAAACCTTTTAAGATAAAAAAATAAATTAAAAAGATCTTTAACATTTTTTCTAAGCCTCTCCCCTTCACCCGTTTTCTCTCTGTTTCTAAGATACCCACTCTTGTCAACAGCCGAAATATATATATATATATATATATATATATATATATATATATATATATATATATATATATATATATATATATAT
>SEYY01019680.1:120000-122500 GCA_009176605.1 Armadillidium nasatum
TCCAGTGTAAAACTCAGAAAGAAATAAAGATCCAGTGTAAAACTCAGTCATCAGAATTAGAATCAGAACGAAACGAAAGGGATGACCTGGTTGTAAATATAACAAATAAACAACGCATTTTAAATGACCATTTTAAAAAAAAAATTCAAAAATTTTTTTTTACCTTTCTCACAATAATAATAATAATAATAATAATAATACTAATAATAATTCATCATAAAAATTTTATAATAATAATAGTAATAATAATTTAAAATTTTATATTAATCTATAATAATAATAATAATAATAATAATAATAATAATAATAATAATAATAAATAATAATCAAAATAACAAAAGTAAATTAAAAATTGGAATTATTATATAACATAAAAAATTAAACTAAAAGTAATCAAATCATTATTATAAATACGATATATTTATTTATAATAATGTTAACAGGAATTATTAAATTAGTTTTGATATATATATATATATATATATATATATATATAATATATATATATATATATATATATATATATATATATATATATATATATATAATATAATATATATATATATATATATATATATATATATATATATATATATATATATATATATATATATATATATATATATATATATATATATATATATATATATATATATATATATATATATATATATATAAGTAATTGCCAAACAATGATATAAAATATCTTGCAATAAAAATATATATATATATATATATATATATATATATATATATATATATATATATATATATATATATATATATATATATATATATATATATATATATATATATATATATATATATATATATATATATATATAGTGTGTGTGTGTGTGTGTGTGTGTGTGAGAGAGAAAAAAAAAAAAAAAAAAGAGAGAGAGAGAGAGAGAGAGAGAGAGAGAGAGAGAGAGAGAGTGAGAGAGAGAGAGAGAGAGAGAGAGAGAGAGAGAGAGAGAGAGAGAGAGTATGGAATTTCAAACTGAGCAAAATGAATATCTAAAACACACCTAAATAACTCTACTATAATAAACTTCTTTTATATAAACCGTTAAAAAAATAAAAGAGAAAACACTAGATAAAACTGACACTTTGTTATTATGTTTCTCGAGTTGTTTTCAGTTGATTCAAAAATTTATGCTTTTTATAAAAGCATGTTCTCTAATTCTGTTCCGGATCTATGAGCAATCACTGGTGTTCCGGAACTTTGTTCTGGAACTCTGAGCACCTCGTGAGTTACGAGTTCGTTTAGAATGAATGGTTTCATAGTGATTATTTAAAAGAAATTACAATGCGCGAAAATTATAGCTACATGAAAATAAATCTGTAGAGATGTCCATTATTGTACAGTTATATTTCATTACCGTCAGGTATTGTACATGACAGTTTTGGAGTAAAATCAGACGGTGTAAGGGAAATGGGCTCAAAAATGGTCACAAAAAATACTGTGGAAAAGTAAATTATTATCTAGATATAAGATCGCCAAACTTTTTCAACTATTGACCTCTTAGTAAAATCATTCAAATGTTGACCCCTTATTAAAATCATTTAACTGTTGACCACTTATTAAAATCATTCAATTGTTGACTCCTTAGTAAAATCATTCAACTGTTGATCACTTATTAAAATCATTCAATTGTTGACTCCTTAGTAAAATCATTCAAATATTGACCCACCCTTTATTAAAATCATTCATCTGTTGACCCCTTAGTAAAATCATTCAACTGTTGACCCCTTAGTAAAATCATTGAAATGTTGATCCCTTAGTAAAATCATTCAACCGTTGATCCCTTACTAAAATCATTCAACTGTTGACCCTCTATTAAAATCATTCAACTATTGACCACAATTGATTCATAATTAATTTTCCACCTCTGATCAACCCATCATTGATTTTCGATCCCCGATCTACCACTTATTAATTTTTGATCCCCCCCTCCCAATCGACCTCCCATTAACTTTCGACCCCCGATCGACTTCTAAACCCGAATATGGTATCGATCCTTGGGGGTTAATAATGACCCATTATCTATATCTTGGTACATTTTCATTCACATACAGTAAAGGTGTCGTGGCATAACGGTTGAGTGACTGAAGTGCTGGTTCGATCCCTCAAGTGGATAATAGGAAGAAACTTCTTAGAATGTTCTCTTCCATGAATAATAATAATAATAATAATAATAATAATAATAATAATAATAATAATAATAATAATAATAATAATAATCAATAAAATAAAAAAATTGAAATTTCTAAATAAAAAAATAAATAAATAAATAAAAACGATGATTTTATAATAATTATAGAACTTCTTAACATAAAAATACAAAAAAGAAATATATATATATATATATATATATATATATATATATATATATATATATATATATATATATATATATATATATATATATATATATATATATATATATATATATATATATATATATATATATATATATATATATATATATATTAT
>SEYY01019680.1:127500-130000 GCA_009176605.1 Armadillidium nasatum
TAATACATTAATACAAAGGTAATTAACCTGGGCAATATCGAAACCTGGGGGGAGCTGGGCATGATTAAAAGGGCAGCAAGCCCAAGTGGGGGAGGAGCTGAGAGTGGGGATGAGTTAACATAATAGAATGGAAATTATTATCCTCAATAGCAATTTTATTAGACATGACAGTTTTTTGTTTATATGTACTTAAATAAAATGAAAGACAAACATTGAAGACAATACATGTTGAAAAAGATTGTCACAGTTATGGTAAGTTAACAATTTTAGTCATTATTAATATCTACCTACGAAATTTTTAAATCTTTTACCGTTTTTTTTTTTTTTTTATATATATTTTGTAAAATTTTTTTTTGTAAAATTATTTTATCATCCACTTTTCTACATCTTCCAAATGAAGTATGTGCGTGTGTGTGGGAGGGAGGGGGGAGGGGGCATTGGGCAATTCAAGCTAGTTGACAGTCAATGATAGACAAAAATATTTTAAAATCCACTGCATTACTATATATTTAAATTTTTTTGATTCAAAAACAAGTTGTATATACAAATGTATGGCGCACAAGCATATGTCTATAGGGACGGAACCTCTAGTATATCAGACCACCAGTGAGTAGGTGGTGATTATACTTTCAATTATTTCCCCATCCACTTATAACAATTTTTTATTTCACCACTTTGATTAATGATTATTTGATTATTTACCATCTTTGAGCCGTTATTTTACATTTCAATATATCAATATCGAAAAACCAGTAGATATTTGCTTAATCACAGCCAGTATATTAAATTATACTATATATATCAGAGATAATAAATTCTCATTGTGTGTGCCCCCTCCTTGAAAAGGGCAAAGCCCGTGAGTGGCGGCGTTTTGTATATAAAAAATAAAATAAAAAATTTAAAAAAAAACTATAATCTATATTATATTCATTATAATTTAGTATATTCAATAAGATATTAAAATGTATAGAATTATCCGAACGGATATATATATATATATATATATATATATATATATATATATATATATATATATATATATATATATATATATATATATATATATATATATATATATATATATATATATATATATATATATATATATATATATATATATATATATATATATCCCTTCAAAATTTCAGTTCTCTATTACTCACATTTTAAATGACAAACTAAAGAAAAAAAAATTTAATATTGATAAGCGAAGTGTTTCATAAGAAATATTTTAATTGAAATTTCAGTAAGTTAATAATAAGTATTCCTTATTATATTATTATTATTATTATTATTATTATTATTATTATTATTATTATTATTATGTCTTACCTGTACAGCCTTCCAGGCAATGGTTGATCGAATGCCAGTGGACATGATGCTCGTCGGTACTGGAAAAAATATATATATATATATATATATATATATATATATATAATATATATATATATATATATATATATATATATATATATATATATATATATATATATATATATATATATATATATATATATATATATATATATATATATATATATATATATATATATATATATATATATATATATTATATATATATATATATATATATATATATATATATATATATATATATAGGAAAGACGTGCATATATTTACTATATTTAACTAAACAATAAAAGAATAATTTGCCGAAATCTGATGTAATACAACGGTAAATTTAATAAAACCTAGGCCAAATCAAGCCTAAGTTTACAAGAAAAGGTTCAAGGATGTATTGTTTTTGAGCTTCCTCTAAAGAACTCTCCTTAAAAGGATGGAAAAAGTAAATAGAGAATTTTATTATTTCAAGGACGTTTTCGTATGGATTCATTTATACACATAAAACACGTAACAAACTTGTTGCGTAAGTTAAACAGAAATGAATATTGCTATTATTATCAAAAAAGAAACACTTCGATAATAATAATAATAATAATAATAATAATAATAATAATAATAATAATAATAATAATTAATATTATTATTGTACCTTGGGGATTGTAGTATGATGGTGTTGATAGAATTACTGTAGTAATAATAGTAACTATGAGGTTATAACAAATATGCAAAACTTGATGTCGTATCACCCACAGTATTCCTAATTATTTATTTCAGATCTTATCAAACCTGAGTTGATATTGCAACTCCCATCCATTCCTATGTTGAGTACCCAACTCTCCAATTAATGAGTAAATTCAAAACTTATTCCCATGTTTTGCGTCTATGGAAGTTGCCTACTGATTGCCACTTCCCGAATTTAATTTTTTGCCTCTTATTTTCCCTCAATTTTGTACGTGATTCAAATCTTAAAAATATACTTTTCATATATATATATATATATCTCTCTCTCTCTCTCCCCTTTCAACACATATTTCATCCGCTTTGTTTTCTTGTCTATAGATGCTACGAGGGCAGAGTTTTAAGGATCTTGACGACCACCGATATAATAACTAAAAAGCGTCCTCGAAATCATAGG
>SEYY01019680.1:137500-140000 GCA_009176605.1 Armadillidium nasatum
TATATATATATATATATATATATATATATATATATATATATATATATATATATAATAATATTCATAGTTATCTGCGATAAAAAAAAAAAAAAAAAAAAAAATTTTTTACCCACTACTCTCCAATAATATTGTTACAAACAAATACTGGTGTCAAAAAAAAAATAAAAAAATAAAAAAAATAAAAAAAACTTAAGCTGGTCAATTTAATAAATACACGAGACATTCTACAACCGTTATTAAATTAAAAAAAAAATATAACAGTTATTTAAAAATTACCAAGTTTTGTCTTAACGTAAACCTTAATATTGAGCCAGTTGTCTATTGCAGCTCTCAACTCTTCCATCGTAAAGGTGTTCATCGCACTCGTTAAAGAGCAAATATTTGAGCGTCGACTTGAGCAGATCATGTGCTCTAAACTTGACAATGATTATTAATACAAATATTTAATATCTGGGGGCCAAAAATTAAAAAAAATAATTTTTATAAAAAATGAACAATTTTCTTTAAAAAAAAAAAATAAATAAATAAATAAATAAATATTCGTCAACCGTCAGGAAAGGGGAAGAAACATTGTCCCTGAGCAAAGCTTTAGTATACCTTGCTTTATGAGCCGGTGCTGAGTCAATCACTGGTGCTGGATCAATGGCGATCTTTCGCATTACCAGTGTTCTCGTATAACTTTAAGGTACGATGCACAATCTTACGGCTAATACCTAGTAGTTGAAGAGTCTTCAAATTTGTCATTTTTCCTATGCCATGCTAAATTGACCTATTCTAGGAGAGGAGAGGAACTTTTCTAGGTAGTATATACCTAAGTTCCGAAAGTGGGATCGAACCGACACCCTCAAGCACGTGATTCAATCGCTCTACCGTTTGAGCAACGTCAGATGGCTTACTCCGTAGGTTAAATATTGACAATCAAATATCATCGTTTTGGATAAACTAATTTTTTACCTGGTTATTTAATTTAGTAGCAATATTTTTGGGACCCAAAGATACTACTACAAAATTGAATTTGTTATAACCAGGTAAAAAATTAGTTTATCCAAATCGATGAAATATGATTGTCAATATTTAACCTTTACACTTTCCTAAGCTTTAGACTCCAATATTGCTATACCCAGTACTCACAAAGTTTTGGGGTACTGGGTATAGCAATGTCTTAGTTTCTCACCTCGCAGCGTTTGTACTAAGTAATAAACTGACCATTACGTATGCCAAAGGATCAGGGTCAGGATCAGGATCAGGATCAGGAGTGGTGGTATATGGGAAATGCTACTAAGCTTTTGAGTTTTATTATAAAATATTTGTATATTTATTTGCTTTCATAAAATGTGTGTATTTATATTTGTATACATATTTGTGTACATTGCATATATATATATATATATATATATATATATATATATATATATATATATATATATATATATATATATATATATATATATATATATATATATATATATATATATATATATATATATAATAATATATAATTTCATAAAAATAAACATTCATAAAAAGTTAATAAATTTCATAAAAAATTATTTTCACGAACAAATTAATAAATTTCATTAAAAAAGTTAAAAATTTCATGAAAAATTACTAATTTTCATTAAAAAATATTTTTCATACAAAAATAAATTTCACAAAAAATAAATTTTCATAAAAATTAATAAATTTCATTAAAAATTAATAAATTTTCCAAAAAAATAATAATTTTCCAAAAAATTAATAACTTTCATAAAAAAATGAATGTCACAAAAAATAAATCATCATAAAAATTAATAAATTTCATAAAAATATAGAAATAAAAAAATAAAATAATTTTCCAAAAATGAATAATTTTTATAAAAAATGAACAATTTTCTTTAAAAAAAAAAATAAATAAATAAATAAAATTTAACAATTTTGTAAGTGTAAAATGGAGTACTACTGTATAGAGACTGAATCTGAAATGATTTAAACTGTAGTCGGAGACGAAATTGAATTCGGAAATAATAATTTACTCGCTTAGAAGACCTTCTATTGAGTCCATTTTATTATTTTTTATTTATTTAAAATACATAAAAATATTTGTGGAAAATATAACACTAGTTTTTTGAACACACAAGTAGAAATGCAACAGTTTGAGGTGTGTGTGTGTGTGTGTGTGTGTGTGTGTGTGTGTGTGTGTGTGTGTGTGTGTGTGTGTGTGTGTGTGTGTGAGAGAGAGAGAGAGAGAGAGAGAGAGAGAGAGAGAGAGAGAGAGAGAGAGAGAGTTGATAGGTCGAAAAGCCATAGACACCACTAGACCAAATCCTAGATATGTACACTTCATACAAGCAAAACGACATATACAGATAAAACAGCTGATTTTTTCATCTGTTACGTTCATTCATCAATATATATATATATATATATATATATATATATATATATATATATATATATATATATATATATATATATATATATATATATATATATATATATATATATATATATATATATATAT
>SEYY01019680.1:142500-145000 GCA_009176605.1 Armadillidium nasatum
GATTAAATGACCGAGTCTTCCGGATCTGTAACTGACAACACCCCGCAGTTATGTGGGAGACAGTGATATATATATATATATATATATATATATATATATATATATATATATATATATATATATATATATATATATATATATATATATATATATATATATATATATATATATATATATATATATATGGCCAGACTTCAGATTGAGCTAGCTACATATTTAAAAAACTACTTAAAGTACATAAAAAAGGATTATATTTTTAGAATCCTTATCGAATTTCAGGTAGGAAACATTGGGAAATAAAAAATAAATTCTTATAATAATAAAGTTTATATAAGTAAAGTTTACTTTTTATTAACTCTCGATAGAATCTTACGTCTGGCAACGTCACTTTTTTTTCTTAAATTTTTCCGAAATTTGAATAACTAAAATTTCGCTAATGACTAACAAAATTGTAAAAGATGTTAAATATATATATATGGTGTAATACATCAGTTAGGCATGTATACGGTGGTCATCTCCGGTCGTTCAGGTTACTTAAAGTCGAATTAGGTTTCTTAGTTCGTCAGTTATCGTACACAATCATGTTTTTTTTTATTTATTTGCAAACATTTTACACTTTTCCTACCTGAAATTCGACAAGGATTCTAAAAATATAATCCTTTTTTTACGTACGTTAAGTAGTTTCTTAAATATGTAGCTATATCAAACTGAAGTTTGACCTATATATATATATATATATATATATATATATATATATATATATATATATATATATATATATATATATATATATATATATATATATATATATATATATATATATATATATTCATTGTGATTGTACCTTGACGGGAAGATCGGTTGCTTGAAACTGTTTCTTGAAGCGAACTTTTTTGGGTTCGTGGATAGCTCAGCGGTAGAGCACCGAGTCTTTTGTCGATCTCAGTCGCAACATGCGGTGGTTCGACCCCTGATGAGGTAAGTATTTCTTTATCCTCCAATATGTTTAGCTCTATTTACTTTGTTACAAACTGCTTGGTTTATAAGCATTTATTGAATAAAATCTAAGGAGTGGGGAGGAACAGGGTGAAAACCTGGTGATTGTACCTTGACGGGAAGATCGGTTGCTTGAAACTGTTCTTTGAAGCGAACTTTTTTGGGTTCGTGGATAGCTCAGCGGTAGAGCACCGAGTCTTTTGTCGATCTCAGTCGCAACATGCGGTGGTTCGACCCCTGATGAGGTAAGTATTTCTTTATCCTCCAATATGTTTAGCTCTATTTACTTTATATATATATATATATATATATATATATATATATATATATATATATATATATATATATATATATATATATATATATATATATATATATATATATATATATACTGCAAAATTTGTCCTAAAGAATCGTTGAGAAAAGTGGCAAAAATGTCACAACAAATTTATTCAGTTATTTTCTTATTAGAAAATAAATCGGTGAAGCGACATTCTTATGCTTGACATGTCTTTTCTCTATTGAAAATTTTACTCTGATTTTTGCCATTTGTCCCAACAATTCGTTAGGACAATATTTTCAGTATATATATATATATATATATATATATATATATATATATATATATATATATATATATATATATATATATATATATATATATATATATATATATATATATATATATATATATATATATATATATAGTATATATGAAATTCTATCAAAGATTTGTTTATGAATAAAAAATGTAATGTTATAAACAGTTCCTACAAATAATGACCCTTCTCTTCCCCTCCAAAACCATGACCAGAGCCACCACCCCCTAACTTACAATAACCCCCAGTTACCACCCACTTCGCATTACCATTAAAAACTACCTCTATTCACTACAGTTTAAATTAAGGGTTCCCAACCTTTGTTTTGCTTGTAGGCCCTCCCTCCCCCACCCTGGGTCCTAACTTTACGTATGCGGACCCCCATAAACTAAAATACCTAAAACTTATATTATTGACTCCCGAAATAACATTTTTCCATGAGGATTCCCTCAAAACATATGGCCCCCTGGGGGTTCATATAGAACCCGGTTAGGAAACGCTGATTTAAATTCTTCAATTTACTCAAAAAAAAAAATTAATAAATAAAATAAAAAAATACTACAAATTAAAATTGAATTTATTGATTTACGAAAGACATCGATTATATAATTAACTTATTTATAATTTGAATTATTTTATTTATATTTTATTTTTTTCTTTTATTTATTAATAATTATGAATAATTATTTTATTCATAATGATTTATTTTAGTTATCAATTTATTTGTAAACATTCTATTTATAATCTGATGTATTTTATCAATATATTTATAATCAATATATTTATAATTATTTTATTCATAATTTGATTTACATTATTTATTAATTTATTTATAAAATTATTTTATTTATAGTTTGATTTAATTTATTTATCAATTTATTTACAATTATTTTATTCATAGTTTG
>SEYY01019680.1:150000-155000 GCA_009176605.1 Armadillidium nasatum
CTCTCTCCCCCTCCCTCTCTCTCTTTCCTTCCCTTCTATTCAGAATGTTTTAAAATTTCCTGTATCAACAACTTAGGCGTAAATAACTTATCTCTGTCATTTCTTTAAGTAATCTTAGATGCAATTAAAAAAAAAAAAATTTTATATAACCTTCTCTCACTATCTTTTTTTCTTTTTTTTTTTTTTTTTCGAAGCATTACCTACAAACAGTTCGAAACAACCTCTCTATCTACTTTCACGAATCAAGCGTCTTTGTAACTTCCTTTTACCATCTTATTCTGTCCAGCCATTACTAATCATTAAGATGAAATACACTTTTAGATAACAAGAAGGAAATTCTCAAAAAACTTTTACTTTAATTTTCCTTTCAATTGTAACATTAAAAAAAATAAATAAAAAGAATAAAAAATTTTTTTAAAAAGAATTATTAAGAAATAACACTTTTAAGAGAATTAATAATGATATACTGAATTAAGGCTTAATTCTCCGTATTCAAACACGCAATACATACGTTACACAAACACAAACACACACACATTTTATATATATATATATATATATATATATATATATATATATATATATATATATATATATATATATATATATATATATATATATATATATATATATATATAAGTCAAAATCGTCAATACAGATAATTGAAAGCTTTAAAATGCCATCAATTTTTTAATAATAATAATAATAATATATAAATAATATAAATAAATAATAATAATAAATATAATACATAATAATAATAAATAATAAATAATAATAATAATAATAATAATAATATAATAATAATCATAATAATAATAAATAAAAATAAAAAAAAAAAAAAAAAAAAAAAATATATATATATATATATATATATATATATATATATATATATATATATATATATATATATATATATATATATATATATATATATATATATATATATTATATATATAAATAAAAAAAAATAATAAATAAATAAATAAACATTTTCTAACTTTGAATTATAGTCTTTAAAATTGGAAACTTTTTATTTTCATTGAGCACACTAAGCTCTTTCCCTAATAATAATAATAATATATAATAATAATAATAATAATAATAATAATAATAATAATAATAATAATAATAATTATTATTATTATTATTATTATTAAAAAAAAAAAAATTGTGTATTAGTATTTTTTTTTTTTTAAATATGAAAAATATATAATCAATATGGAAAAACTTATAAAAATAAACAATTATAACATAAACACAAACACAACACACACACACACACACAATACATATATAATATATATATATATATATATATATATATATATATATATAATATATATATATATATATATATATATATATATATAGGTCTTCATTTGTTTTATAAAACATGCTTTTTCTAATTTGCTTTAAAAAAGTATTATATATTATATATATATATATATATATATATATATATATATATATATATATATATATATATATTATATATATATATATATATATATATATATATATATATATATATATATATATATTATATATATATATATATATATATATACACAGAAAAAACAAACAAGTTACAAACACACACACACACACGATTACACTAACGTACACGTATATATACACATATAAAATGTGAAAGTTTAAAATTTTCGTGTTGGCAGAAGTCCAGAAGGGATATCTAGTCAATGTAAGATTATATATATATATATAATATATATATATATATATATATATATATATATATATATATATATATATATATATATATATATATATATATATATATATATATAATATATATATATAATATAATATAATATATAATAAAATAATATATAATAATAATAATAATAATAATAATAATAATAATAATAAAATATAAAAATAAAAAAAAAAAAAAATAATAATAATAATAATAATAATAATAATAATAATAAAAATATGAAATTAAAGTTAAAATAATAATTAATAAAATAATAATAATAATATAATAATAATAATAATAATAATAATAATAATAATAATAATAATAATGAAATAATAAAATAATAATAAAAAAAAATAAAAAATTTTAAAAATAATTACATATATATAATAATACAATAATAAATAAATAAAATAATAAAATAATAAAATAATATTTAATATAATAATAATAATAATAATAATAATAATAATAATAATAATAATAATGAATAATAATTAAGAAAAAAATAAAATTTAAATATATATACTACACTAAAATAATAATAATAATATATAATAATAATAATAATAATAATAATAATAATAATAATAATAATAATAATAAAGTTAAAATATTAATAAAAATAATAAAACAATGATAAAATAATAATAATATATGATTAATAAAATAATTTAAAAAATAATAAAATAATAAATAAATAATAATATAATAATAATAAAGTTAAAATATTAATAAAAATAATAAATAAAACAATGATAATAATAATAATAATAATAATAATAATAATAATAATAATAATGATAAAATAATAATAATTTTGATAAATGCTTGACTGAACTGATTAAATAGAACTGTTGGTAATTGACCCTTAAGAAGAAGTGGTGCTGAAATATGAAAAAGGGGAACCTCACATACACACATACACCTACACGCACACCTACACACACACACACACACACCAACACAGTAAAACATCCATACACAACACAAACTAATACACCTACAAAAACATACACATGCACTAAAACATCTACACATAGCACAAACAAACTAATACATATACAAAAACATACACACACACACACACTAAAGCGTCTACATGCAAGACACACACACACACTAAAGCATCTACACACAACACTCACACAAACTAATTCCCCTACCCAAACATACACACACACACACTAAAATTTTTACACACAACATACACACAAACTAATACACCTACCCAAATATAAACACACACACTAAAACATCTACACATAACACACCACACAAACTAATATACTTACCCAAACACACACACTAAAATATCTACACATAACACACCCACTAAAAAATATACACACAACACACACATAAACTAATTTAACTACCCAAACACACATACTAAAACATCTACACACAACACACACAAACTAATACACCTGCCAAGCAAACACACTAAAACATCTACACACAACACACACAAACTAATACACCTGCCAAGCAAACACACTAAAACATCTACACACAACACACACAAACCCAAGGACAATAACATCTCAAGTATACCGTTACATATTTCAAAGAAATTAAATTAATTATAAATATTGTATCATTCACATATAATTATATTTAATTTATAATAGAAGTTTATTAGTTGTTTATAATTTAATAAGATATCATTAAATATTTTTAGTGTTTCTAAAAAAAAAAAAAAAAAAAAAGTAAATAAAGTAACAAACATTCAAGTACGAACGACCTCGTAAAATAAAATAATAAAAAAATAAATAAAAAAAAAACATGGTAATGAAAAATAAATTTTTAAATAAAAAAAAAAAAAAAAAAAAAAAAAAAAAAAAAAAAAAAAAAAAAAAAAAAAAAAAAAAAAAAAAAAAAAAAAAAACGGTAAACTTGAAATAATGCATGCAACCCTTAAGGTAAATTGATCATAGATCTTTAATTGTTATTTTAAAGTTCCTTTATAAAAAAAAAATGTTGTCGTCATTATTATTATTATTATTATTCTTAAGTGAAAGTCGAGGTAAACGGATATCAAACCCCTGGAAGGGAGTCACCCATCAAAACTGGATAAAAAAAATTTTAAATTAAATTCTCTTATCTATTTTATCTATTTTCTTTTTCTTTTTCTTTTCTTTCTCTCTGATTCTCTCTCTCTCTCTCTGGTTCCCGATCTCTCTCTCTCTCTTCTCCTCTCTCTCTCTCTCTCTCTCCCGATCTCTCTCTCTCTATCTATATATATATATATATATATATATATATATAATATATATATATATATATATATATATATATATATATATATATATATATATATATATATATATATATATATATAATATATATAAATATATTCTTGCTTGACTGTGTACGCTTATTTATTAATTAATCTACTAACCAATCTGTCATCTACCTATCGTTCGGATATCTATCTATAACGTTAACTATCAAACTTAATCTGTTATCTACATATCGTTCGGTTATCTATCCATCACGTCAACTACCAAACTTAAACTGCTATCTACCATTCGTTCAGTTACCTATCTATAACCTTAACTATCAAACTTAATCTGTTATCTACCTATTGTTCGGTTATCTATAAATCACGACAACTACCAAAAACTGTTATCTACCATTCGTTCAGTTACCTATCTATAACCTGAACTATCAAACTTAATCTGTTATCTACCTATCGTTCGGTTATCTATCTATAACATTAACTATCAAACCTAATCTGTTATCTACCTATCGTTCGGTTATCTATCCAACACGTCAACTACCAAACTTAAACTGTTATCTACCATTCGTTCAGTTAGCTATCTATAACCTTAACTATCAAACTTAAACTGTTATCTATTAATCGTTCAGTTATCTATCTTTCTCGTCAACTACCAAACTTAATTTGTTATCTACCTATCGTTCGGTTATCTATTTATAACTTAACTATCTGGCTTAAAATAAGTACGTTCAGAGAAGTTCGTCTAATTCTTCTTTGGGATTTAAATGAGTATGGAATAACTGTTAGGTTAGGTAAGTTGGAACTTCAAGTTAACCGCACACTGCCACTTTTATGTATCAAAAACTCGCAACTTCAGAAATACTAATAAAATAATAGTTTACATATATATATATATATATATATATATATATATATATATATATATATATATATATATATATATATATATATATATATATATATATATATATATATATATATATATATATATGTGTGTGTGTGTGTGTGTGTTGTGTGTGTGTGTGTGTGAGA
>SEYY01019680.1:175000-187500 GCA_009176605.1 Armadillidium nasatum
GCGTTCCTGAAGGGTCATCCAAATATATATGGACAATCATTTTACATCACTTTCATTGATGGACACCCTTGCAACTAACAAATTGTTTTGCATTGGAACAATCCGAAGTTACAGAAATTGAGAATTCTCCTTTGAAGGACTTGAAAAAGACATGTCGGGGCCCTGGTGTTATTCTTGTTCGATGGAATGACAACAGTCAAGTAACCATGGTTACAAACTCAAAAAAAAGAGGCATCTTTGAAATTGGTAGTTGCAAACGTTGGAGTAGAGGAGATAGGAAACAAGCAGTCATTCCTCTACCAAATATCGTAAAACTGTATAATAAAAACATGGGAGGGGTGGATCTGTTCGAAAAAATGCGAGCATTGTACCGAATTAGAATATGATAAAAAAATGGTATTGGTATTGCCTAAATGGTAGTGTTGTCAATTTGTGGATGCTATACCGTAATATTGAAAGCATTCCTCTTCTTGAATTTACTAGACAGAATAGAGAAGCGTAGGAGATGTGCAATCTATAGAATATCCGTACAATATCGTTGCACAAAATGCAATGTAGGTCTTCATGCATATGAATGCTTTGTTATATATATATATATATATATATATATATATATATATATATATATATATATATATATATATATATATATATATATATATATATATATATATATATATATATATATATATATTATATATATAAATATAAAGGATAATTTATATAATTCCATATGACATTAAGATAATGGGAAAGAAAAAAAAAATCTTTTGGAAAAGGAAGAGAAATTTTAAAATTTTAATTTAAAAGTAAATCTAAGACTAATAATTAATAAATATTAAAATTTAAAACTAAATAACCCATTTAATGCCCACTGTGTCTATTTTGACACGTAAAACATGACCTCATAAAATATTAAAAAATAATATATTTTAATTTTTTTTTTTTTGGTACGAATGGTTATTCTAAGGAATGATTCTTCTAGCGATTTATGGTAATGTTTTCCTCAAATTTTTTTTTTTTCGTTTCTACATGCAATAATTTCAGTAGTAAAATTTTTGATGAGCATGAGTGTTGACATGCATTGACTTGAAACTGTTTTTTGGGTATTTATGCTTGGATAATTATTTTTTATTTTTTTTACTTATTAGTAATTGTACTGTATGATGAAAATGCGAAAACGAATATTTTATTAGTGAAATAAATTTTATAGGGTGTTATTTTACCGCGTGTCTTTTTAGACACAGTGGGAAGTAACGTTAACAAATATTTGAATAATTTTTTGTGATTCAGAAACTTTCGATTTCATCTTTACTTGCTATTGTAGCTGAATATATATATATATATATATATATATATATATATATATTATATATATATATATATATATATATATATATATACATATATATACGGATATATATAATGTAATTAAATAATGCGGATGCGGATGTGCGGATGCGGATACTATATATATAATATATATATATATATATATATATTATATATATATATATATATATATATATATATATATTATATATATATATATATATATATAATTTTCAGCAAAATATGTTTCTAAAAAACTTGATATTATAGAGGTACAGAAAAATCTTTAATATACTAGAAAATGATGAGCAAGCAAATTTGTAAGTACTGAGATTGATGCGGCAGATCTTGATATTGTTCTCAATCCACCTCGGATGGTGGGGAGTCTGATAGAGACGACGCCAAAGTGATGCAGAGGAATTCCTCATAATGTTAGAGACCTTGGGAAGGGAGTTTCATCTCAATCAGCAGAGCTAAGAGCAATAAGAAAAAGACTTACAATAGAATTTATGGATCATACATGCAGAGAATCTGTAAAATATGCTTCTCAAAAAACGAGACCAACAATTTACAGTTTCTGTCGATGAATTGTACATTTATTTCGGAATTCTTTTGCTGTCCGGTTACAACAAACTTCCATTTAGAAGAATGTACTGGGAAAGACGTTCCCGATTCAAACAACAATTTGGTTAATAATTCTATAAGGAGAAATAAGTTTGAAATAATTCACCAATTTCTACATTTCAATGATAATATGACTATTGATCCTAACGACAAAGTGTACAAAATTTGACCCCTCATAGAACCAACAAATTTTTTAATTTCATCGACCCTCTTGGCAGTAAATTTTCTTTAGACGAAGCTATGGAGCCATATTATGGGCATCATTCCATGAAGCAATTTATTAGAGGAAAACCTATTAGATTTGGGTTCAAATTCTTGGTGCCTAACTACACCAGAAGGATACATAATCAAGTTTCATCCATATACAGGAGGAGGGGACAAGATACCTGGAAAGACAGTAAGGGTCTTCTGTGACAGAGAAGCTGTGCTTAGGATGCGTTCCTGAAGGGTCGTCCAAATATATGGACAATCATTTTACATCACTTTCATTGATGGACACCCTTGCAACTAACAAATTGTTTTGCATTGGAACAATCCGAAGTTACAGAATTGAGAATGCTCCTTTGCAGGACTTGAAAAAGACATGTCATGGCACTTACTGTGCCGTAGAAGGAAAAAAATCTGGGGTTACTCTTGTTCGATGAAATGACAACAGTCAAGTAACCATGGTTACAAACTCAAAAAAAAGAGGCATCTTTGAAATTGGTAGTTGCAAACGTTGGAGCAGAGGAGAGAGAAAACAAGCAGTCATTCCTCAACCAAATATCGTAAAACTGTATAATAAAAACATGGGAGGGGTGGATCTGTTCGATGAAAAATGCGAGCATTGTACCGAATTAGAATACGATAAAAAAAATGGTATTGGTCTTTCTTCCACTTGTGCCTAAATGTCAGTGTTGTCAATTTGTGGATGCTATACCGTAATATTGAAAGCATTCCGCTTCTTGAATTTACTAGACAGAATAGACAAGCGTAGGAGATGTGCAATCTATAGAATATCCCTACAATATCGTTGCACAAAATGCAATGTAGGTCTTCATGCATATGAATGCTTTGTTAAATATATATATATATATATATATATATATATATATATATATATATATATATATATATATATATATATATATTATATATATATATATATATATATATATATATATATATATATAATAATATATATAAAAAATATAACTTTAGCAAAAACTATCATTATCTAATTTTCGAGTTCTTGTTAACGCTAATGCCCACTGTGTCTAAAAAGACACGGCCTAAAAATCTATGAAAGAGACGGAATTTTTAAAAATTCTTGGAAATTGACATTTCTAGGACTAAAATAGACTATATATCCAAATTTTAAAAAAAAAATTCAAACTTTTTAATTTCGGGCATTAATTTATTTAATTTAAAAAATAAATATAAAATTTTAATTCTTTTTATTCTATATTAATAAATTTACATTTAATTAAATTTAGACAAATCTTATCAAATAAGAACCCATCAAATAAAAACATATATTATATATATATATATTATATATATATATATATATATATATATATATATATATATATATATATATATATATATATATATATATATATATATATATATATATATATATATATATATATATATATATATATATATATATATATATATATATATATATATATATATATATATATATATATATATATATATATATATATATATATATGTGTGTGTGTGTGTGTGTGTGTGTGTATGTGTGTGTATGTGTGTGCGTGTGAACGTATGGACGTGTATCGTGTATGTATATAAAAATCAGCTTTATTTTATATTTAAGGGAAAATTGCACTCATAATATTTTCCTAATGTAAATCGCAATACCGTCCTGTTTATTTAAAAGAAAGAAAAAAAAAAGAAAAAAAAGATTCGGACGCTGCGCTAATACTTTATTAATAAATGATTCATTTGAATAATAGTCGAAAGCCTGTTTATTCTGCACATAAATTTTGTGTAGACATAGGCAAACTCCAGGCTTGTTCGCTGTGGTGCCTCTTTCTTTCCATCCACACTTGTTTTGTGGAATTCTCTTCCCATCTTCTGTGTTTCCTGCTGAATTTAATCTCCTTTCCTTTAAGGCCAACGTCTGTGCTCACTTGCGAAATGTTAAGTGGGGCTTGTGGGTTGTTTTATCTCTCCTATTGTTCTAGCACCCCCTCCTTGAATAGGGCTTTGCCCATGAGCGGTGGTGATGTGTAAAAAAAAAAAAAAAAAAAAAAAAAAGTAAAAGTAAAAGCTTATTATAAATTAAAATCACCAATGTAAATCCTAATACATAACTCCTTATCTAGTTAGAAGATTCAGAACATACGAAAACTTCTTCAATAGTCATTGAAAGTCCAAGATGTACTTCTTCAGTAGCCTCATGACATAGCATATGCGAGAACTTCTTCTTCAGTTGGTACGTTACGTATGATATGCAAAAACTCCTTCTCTACAAGTCACATGGGGCAGTACGTGTGAAAACTTCTTCCTCAGCAGTTACATGATGAAGGGCATGTTAAAGCTCTTTCTTCAAAAGTCACATGACGTAGGACAAGCAAGACCTCTTCAGTAGTTAAATAATATAGTCATGCAAGAACTAGTTCTTCAATAAATACACTACGTAAGACATGCAAATAACACCTTCTGTAGTCACATGACTCAGGACACGTGAGATCTTCTTTAGTGGACGTACGACAAGCAAGACCTCTTCAGTAGTTAATATAAAGCTATGCAAGAACTAGTTCTTCAGTAAATACCCTACGTAAGACATGCAATAACACCTTCTGTAGTCACAAGACAAGGGACACGTGAGAACTTCTTTAGTGATCTCAAGACAAAGGGCATACGATAGTTCCTACATCAGAAGTCACATGATGAACCACATAGGAACATGAATATCCTCCTTCACTACTATATTCTAATCACTATTATATTACAAACGGATTCCATTAATTTTTGTGGGATAATAATAATAATAATAATAATAATAATAATAATAATAATAATAATAAATAATAATAAAAATCAATTTAATAATAATAATAACTTTTAATAATTCTATTCATAATAATAATAACTGTCTTAATTTATTTACAATAATAATACTAATAATAATAATATTTTATTCATTTATTTTATAATAATAATAATAATAATAATAATAAATAATTATATATACAATATATTTTGTAATAATAATAATAATAATAATAATAATAATAATAATAATAATAATAATAATAATAACCTTGAAGATACACAATCTTTACGCAATTTCCATTAAAAAAAATATATAGTTAAAAATTCAAAAGACATTAAAAGTTACGACATTAAATGTAGGCGTCAGTGTTAGCTATATATATATATATATATATATATATATATATATATATATATATATATATATATATATATATATATATATATATATATATATATATATATATATATATATATATATATATATATATATATATATATATATATATATATATATATATATATATATATATATATAGGGATGGAGCGATACCAAAATTTTTACCGATACCAAGACTTCCAAATTTACCGATACCGATACCCGAAAATATACCGATACCGATACTTTATACATTCATATACCAAAATTTTTACCGATACAGATACCTAAAAATTTACCGATACCGATACCGATACCCGATACCTGAAAATATACCGATACTTACCGATACCGATACCACTCCATCCCAAATATATATATATATGGGTATTTAAAAATGCGATTCATTGTAAATATATGTATTTATGTAAATTTATGTATGTATGTATGTACGTACGTATTAATATGTATATAAAAATAGAATACATGAAAGGATTCTCAAAGATTGCTCACAATAATTACGCAATTTATATATATATATATATATATATATATATATATATATATATATATATATATATATATATATATATATATATATATATATATATATATATATATATATATATATATATATATATATAATATATATATATATATATATATATATATATATATATATATATATATATATATATATATATATATATATATATATATATATATATATATATATATATATATATATATATATATATATATATGCAATTTATGTACACCATTTAAATGTATGTATAAGATACACTGTGGGTGCAAAATGTATACATACATGTATCCATATATGTGTAAAAAAAAAAAAAAAAAAAAAAAAAAAAAAAAAAAAAAAAAAACCCTTTCAAATCCTGCCTCTGTTTTTATACTAAAAAGCTTGACCTTTGTTGACCTGTTCGTACCCTTCAACTGGACAAGTTAACAATATATATATATATATATTATATATATATATATATATATATATATATATATATATATATATATATATATATATATATATATATATATATATATATATAACACCTGTTTATTTTAAAATGCAAAATACATTTCAAGCGTAACGATCGTTTATAAATGACATAATCTAATCCTCCACGCAAACCACATGTCACATAACATAACGCTTATTATGGGTAAATAGTTTGTTGTAACCGTTCAAATCACCTTGTTATTTATAAATAGAAGTACCCTATATATATATATATATATATATATAATATATATATATATATATATATATATATATATATATATATATATATATATATATATATATATATATATTATATTCATTACACCTCATCCCACAAGATGCAGGGTGGCGTCAGCTGCAGAAACTTCATGTTCCTATATATTATATATATATATATATATATATATATATATATATTTATATATATATATATATATATATATATATATATATATATATATATATATATATATGTTCCTGATGTGTGTTTTCTCTTGAGAAATAAATTTCGGTCGCCTCTTATCGTAGTTCTCTTTTCTCCTGACGCAGTGTTTCTCCTCCCATGTGTTCCTATGATTTTTATCCCTTTAACACACAATCAGAAGATTTATTTAAAATACTTTTCTTCCATGAACGTAGATGTCAAACATTCGTCAATACTTCCTGCTAAATACTGTAATCATCAGGGCCTTCCATCCTCTCACATTTCTCTATAAAAACTCTTCTTTTTCAATTCTATTCCAACTTTTTTTTCATTCCACAAGATGAAACAAATAAAATTTCATAAGATGAAACAAATAAAAGGAACAAACCTTTCATTTTGAATGTATTCTCCTCATGTTAAAAAAATTGTTCCCTAATTTCATCAGTACTTATACTCACCCAATTAAACCTATTCTCCACTTCCTACATGAACTAACCTTTTATTTCGAGTATCTTAAACAACTTTCTAATTCTACAGTAAATTATTAGGCAGTTTCACCTCAATCTATACCTGGACTTCCACTTCAAAAAACAAAACAAAAAAACAAAAAACATTTACAATTTTGAAAACGTTTCTCTAACCTTCTCTAAAGAGCTTCAATTTTCTCACTGATTAGTTTTGGTATTGATTCTATGTGTCATCTCGCATATATATATATATATATATATATATATATATATATATATATATATATATATATATATATATATATATATATATATATATATATATATATATATATATATATATATATATATATATATATATATATATATAATATATATATATATATATATATATATATATATATATAATATATATATATATATATATATATATATATATAATATATATATATATATATATATATATATATATATATATATATATATATATATATATATATATACAGAACATATGCTTAAAACAAATAAAAAGTACAATTCGTTTTATAAAAGATTTCCATTTATTTTATTTCATTAATAAATGGAAAATAATAATAATAATAATAATAATAATAATAATAATAATAATAATAATAATAATAATAATAATAATAATAATAATAAAAATAATTAATTTTAAAAAAAATTTGAAAATCGAGAAATTTTTATTTAAAAAAAATAAATAAAAAACTTTTTTCAATAAATAAATAAATACAAAAATAAAAAATAAATAAATAAATTATTTGTTTAATAAATAAATATAATAGAATAAGAACAATAGATTAAAAAAAATATATTTAAGTAATTTTCAATTTCATTTTATTATATCTAATTTTTTTTAATTTTTTTAATAGAAAGTATTCATGTACAAAAGTAATTACTGCATGGAAACGCTCACGTACAGATACATATACACTTTGAAGATACACAACCGTTATGTATATTCCCATATATATATATATATATATATATATATATATATATATATATATATATATATATATATATATATATATATATATATATATATATATATATATATATATAGAGAGAGAGAAGAGAGAGAGAGAGAGAGAGAGAGATAGATATTTAGCCAATAAAAATTATATATATATATATATATATATATATATATATATATATATATATATATATATATTATATATATATATATATATATATATATATATATATATATATATATATATATATATATATATATATATATATATATATATATATATATATATATATATATATATATATATATATATATATATATATATATATATATATATATATATATATATATATATATATATATATATATATGAAATAGAAAATAGATAGATTTAGGTTGATAGGTGAAAAGAACAACAAGTAGATCGAGAAAGATTGATAGGTAGATAGAGACAGGACAGATAGATAGGTAAATATTTAGAATGAGAAATATTGATAGGTATATATATAGATGGAGACAGGTAGATCGAATTAGACATAGGTAGATCGAGAATGATACTTGTAGATAGAGAGAGGAAGATTTATGTTACAGCAACTCACTTTCATCCTTTAGTTTTGATCAAAATTATTTCACGCTAAAATCAAACAATTTGGAAAATTTGAGCAATTTGAGCCAAAAATTTGTCACGTATTCTTGTGATATTTTTTTTTTTTTAAATTACGGTAATTTAATATCAAATTAGAATAGAAAGGAATTATTATAAATATTACATGAAGAATATTACATGTAATAAAGCACATTACGTGAATATTAATATTTTAATTTTTATTTTTATTTATTTTATTTATTTTGCATGAAGAGCTTAATAACGAACATAAATACAGAAAAAGTTCCAGAGAGATGTTCCACGAAAATGTTCTTTAAAAGGAATTTCATAAAAATGTTCCATATTGTTCTGTAAGGAACTCCATAAAAATGTTTCACAAAGAGCTCAATAAAAATGTTCTTAATGGAAAAAACATTAAAAATGTTACGTAAAGTGTTTCATGAAAATGTTCTTTAATAAATTCCACAAAAATGTTCTATAAGGAATTTCATTTCGATTCATTTCGGTTCGATCCCATTTGGGGATCCTAGGTATATACTACATAGAAAAGTTCCTCTCCTCGAATAGGGCAATGCCCGTGAGATGTGAACTTTATTTAAAAAAAAAAAAATTTAAGTCGTAGTAGCAATCAAGTAATAACAACACCCTAACAAATATTCAATAGTTTTGCATTATAACACACTACTACTACTACTAATAATAATAATAATAATAAAATTATTAGAGAAAATAACATAACATCCTAACCTTATATAATAAATTTTAATATAAGAAAAACAAAAGATTTCTGAAAATGAAAATAAAGATATGTAATAAGGTGTCACAAAGAAATATTTACATAATAAATAAAATATTTGTCATAGTTTTGATTTTACAGACTAAGTAGAACAAGTAAATATAAAAAAAATACACAAAAAAATATGTAATATTAAAACGCAAAGTATATTGTATTGAGGAAATAAATAATCAATTCATAAAATAAAAATTATTATTTAAATAAAGAGGTAACACATTATCCAATCATAAATAACATGATTTACTTATAAAATATAGGTTAATACTAATAAAAATATGCAAAATATTAATTTAAAAAAAAAAATAAGAAGAAAAAATTATCAGAAGAAACTAGTTAAAAATTAATTAATATTAATTATTTTAAAAAAGATAACAAATAAATTTTATAATAATTTTTATTGCAATTATTGAGGAAAGAGGAGCAGGAAGAGAGTTATGTGACTTCCTTTCTCTTCGATAAAAAAAAATTATTCTTTCAATCGAATCCAAGTCAATCTCAATAGGATGTAAAATAATTTCAAGAAACGAGCAAAACAGGTTTCTCAAGCTTAATCATTTATTTATTTATTTTATTTATTTTTAAATGAAATACAACAACAACAATTGTAGTATAAGAAAGATAAAACACAAATAAACAATAGATTAATAGGTTATTGAAAAGAGAGTATAACACAACTCAAAGGAAAAATAATTAGATAATAGATTATCAGATGAAATATGATGTAATAGACGATAATATTATTAAATGAAACTTGGGAGAAATGGAGCACTAAATAAAATTCCTTGAAAAAAAGATAGGGCATTAGTAAAACTATTTGGAAAAGTTGCTGAATTAAATACCATAAGAAAAATTGTAGCATTAAATAAACTCCTTGAAAACGGTGGGACATAAAAAAAAAAACCTTTGAAAAAATGCGGAATTAAATAAAGACAAAATAAAAGACGAGGCATAAAGTAAAGCTAAGCGAAAAAGATTGAGGGAATAAGTAAAACTATTTGGAAAAATGCGGAACTAAATGAAATTATAATAAAAGATGACATAAAACTCGTTGAAAAAGATGAGGCATTAATAAAAACTCTAAAAAAAGATGTGGCATTAAATAAAGCTCTGTGAAATAGATGCGGCATAAATATATATATATAAAAAAAACTATTTGGAAAAAATTCGAAACTAAATGAAACTTAATTAAATATGCGACATAAAACTCGTTCAAAAAGATGAGGCATTAATAAAACTAAAAAAAGATAGGGCATTGCGTAAAACTCCTTTTAAAGACGGAGTTTTAGATAAAACTAATTAAAAAAAGCGGTATTAAATAAAACTTACACAGACGGGACTTTAAGTAAATTTTGGAAAAGATTTAACATATATAAAATAATTAAATAAATGTATATTAAATAGATTAAATAAAACTATATTTAAAAAATAAAACGAGTTCCTACATAAAAAAATTTTTTTGAGAGAGATATGGTTTAAAATACAAATTCTTGAAAAAATGGATATTAAATAAAGATCATTGGTAAAGATGTGGCATTTAATACAACATTTTATTATTAAATAAAATTCTTTAAGAGATGTTGCATTAAATACTACATTGGAAAAGTTAGGGCATTAAATAAGATTCATTAGAAAAGATGCATGGCATTAAATGTTCTTGGAAAATGTAAGATATTAAATAAAAATTTTTTTGAAAAGATATGGCATTAATTAAACAAAAATTCTTGAAAAAAAATGGGGCATTAAATAAAACTCCTTCTATAAAACGGGGTATTTAATAAAAACCTTTTGGAAAAGACGAAACATTAATTAAAATTTAAAATTCTTTAAAAGTACGATGATATATGCTACCTTGGCATAACGGTAGCGTTACTCACGTGGTACGAAGAAACTTCCTAGAAAAGTTTCCCTCCTTGAATAGGGCAATGCCCGTGAAGGGCGAATATTTAAAATAATAATAATAATAATAATAATTTTTTTTTTTGTTTTTTTTTTTTTTTTTAAATTTTTTTTAAAATCAACAGTTGCTTTGTCTTTAAAAAAAAAAAAAAAAAAAAGGACAAAATATGTATTTTACAATATATCTAAGTTATCGTGTAAGTAAGTAGCGACATCCTTATTTCCTGATCATTCGAATATCTGAGATATATTCACTCATAATATTAATAATAGTTTATATATCCGACACTCCAACGATACATAATTAAACCATGGTCCTTAACCCATGGTCCGCGAAGCCTTGGAAGAGAGTGGTGCCATCAAAGAGGGTGTGTGTGTAAATGTTTGAAAAAGAAAGAACAAATAAATGAATAAAAGAAAGAAAAAAAGAAAATTAAAGATAAAGTAATTACTTATGGAAATTTCCCTTTTATGGAAAATAAAAAATATTGTTGCACATTTTAAGGATTTAGGTCTTGAGATAAGTAGCTATAGTCCTCAGGAACAAATGATATTTAAATCGGGTTCCTGGTAAATAAAAGGTTAACAACCGCTCGTGTAAAAAAAACAAAAAAAAAAAAAACAATAACAGCTGAGATGTTGTTATGTCCCAGACTGCATATAGAATATCTCATAAACAATAAACAGTTTTATACGGTATTTCAATTGAATCAATATATTTTCAATGCATTTTTTTTTTCATTCAGGCATTCACACATTATTCTTTTATTACAATTTAAAAATAAAAATCTTTAAAGAAAGAAAACATATCATTATTCTTAACAGTTATCGGACACGCTATGCATCATATATCGGAGAGAACTTAAAAGTCATCATCTGTTGGTCTTCTTTTCTTCCGACATTTGTTTTATAATATGGTTTAGTCATCTTATTCCT
>SEYY01019680.1:192500-195000 GCA_009176605.1 Armadillidium nasatum
AAGGGGGAAGTAGGGGAGGAAAAGGATGATCTTCATTCAATTGACCCCATTCCCCCTTCCCCCAGAAATCTCAACAATCTTTTCATCTCTGAAAAGTGCAAAGAACTTTTAAAAGTTAATAGTAGTAGTAGTAGCGGTAGTAGTAGGAGTATTAGTAGTAGTATTAGTAGTAATAGTAATTACATAATTATTTCTTATAAAGTTAACTACTGACAATCATATATATATATATATATATATATATATATATATATATATATATATATATATATATATATATATATATATATATATATATATATATATATATATATATATATATATATATATATATAATATATATATAACTATTATTTTATATATTTTAATAATAACCAAAGTATAATATTAAAAAATTATTAATTATTATTATTATTAATTAATAATAATAATAATAATAATAATAATAATAATAATAATAATAATAATAAATAATAATAATAATAATAATAATAATAATAATAATAATAATAATGAGTGCATTTATTACAGAGATGAAATACAGAAAAATACATGTAAAATATTTATATATTAATAAATTCCTTTATATTTTCCAATTATTTTTATTCTATTTTTAATATATTTTTTCATTTTCTTTTAATTCTTTACTTTTATTTTAGTTATTTTCTCTCTCTTGTTAATTAATATCTTTAAAAGAGAATGACAGAGAGTGATTAACAGAAGTGAGAGTGAGAGAAAAGTAGAGAGAGAGGCAGACAGAAAGAAAGAAAAAAACAGAGAGAGAGAGAGAGAGAGAGAGAGAGAGAGAGAGAGAGAGAGAGAGAGAGAGGAAAATTAATATCTATATCAATCTCTTTTAAAGCAATTTATTTTCTTTTTTTATATTTTTGAAAGGGTTGAACAGTTATTTAATTTCATCTTCTTAAACATTACAATTGACCTAATTTATACAATCTAATTATAGCAATTTACCCTCTTATAATTGCCATATTTATATTATTTAAACCAAATAATAATACATTTATCCATGTTTAAAAAATATATGAATTAGGTAGGCAATATAAACACGTACGCTCTCTCTCTCTCTCTCTCTCTCTCTCTCTCTCTCTCTCTCTCTCTCTCTCTCTCTCTCTCTCTCTCTCTCTCTCTCTCTCTCTGTCAATTTGACATTATTTAACAATGCGTGAGAATTCATTAACGACTTTAATTACCTATAAAAACCATTACTTATTTACGAATAAACTGCAACTAGTACGAATTTAATGGCCAGATGATTTGTTTTCTAATGTTTTGCACGCACTTAAGGTCTCCTTTACACTTAAGGTCTCCTTTATACTTAAGGTTTTCATTCGAAAGTATTTCCACTTCTTAAACTTCTTTTAAAGCCACGTACCGTGATTCACGATAAATACATAAGAATGTTTCGATTATAAACTTAACATAAAGAATATTTATTCAAACTAGACATTCAATTACCGTTTTTAATTAAAAAAAAAAAAGAAAATTACTAATTTAATAAAAGAAAGTTTTTTTTTTTTTTTTTTTTTTTTTTTTGAAAAGGAAGAAAATGACTCGTGGTTTAAGGATGAGAGATAAAGAGATGTTCTTTTGGTCCTTAAATGAGGGGAAAGCGGAGACTATAATGATCTATTCGAGAAATTAGGTCGTGAGAGCCAGGTGGAGTTAATTGTAGTACTTTAAATCAATATAAACAATTAATTAATGAAACCGACTTCAAAAAAATAATTAATTATAATCAAGAGTAAAATTAATTGCAAAAATTACTTTTAAAACTTCTAAGTTCGCCAATACTCCATTTTAGGGTTAAATGAGTAGGAGTAGTAGTAGTAGTAGTAGTTATTGTTGTATAGTAGTAATGTTTTACCAAAATTATTAATTGAAAATTGTTACGAGTTCTCAGGTGGATAGATTTACCCTTTTTAATCTCAGAACTTCATGATTGTTTGACTTAACAAAGGCTATACGTAGTATGTCACAGAACATACCCCCCACCCCCACCCCCACTTTCAACCCCAAAATAAAAACGAAATTTAATTACTTAAAAAAATAAAATAAAATAAAACTTAAAAATAAATACAAAAAACAACAAAGGTTCAAATAGGGTCAAAAAGTATATAGAAAAGATGTTGAAAAATTCTCTTAAAATAAAATTTCTCAAAATCATTAAAAACTTTTTTTTTTTTTTTTTTTATTCTTTTCTACAGATCGCCACCACTCACGGGTCAAAGCCCTTTTCAAGGAGGGGGCTCTATTTTGATATTTCCAATAAATAAAATGCCAATGAAGGAAACCTAATTTAAACACATACACCTACACTTACACATACACTGCAAAAATTGTCCGAACGAATCGTTGAGACAAGTGGCAAAAATGTCACAACAAGATTTTTTTTTTCAGTTATTTACTTTTTAGAAAATAAATCGGTGAAGAGACTTTGTGATGCTTAACATGTCTTTTCTCTAATGAAAATTTTACCGTA
>SEYY01019680.1:222500-287500 GCA_009176605.1 Armadillidium nasatum
CGCTACTTTTTTCGATTTTTAAAACTCGATAACTTACTTCCTTTTCGTTTCTCAGCTTTTTAAATATTTTTTTTTTCGTTTTAATGGGGTCATGTTCTACAAATAGGGCAAATTTCGTTACAATCGGCTGGGGTAGATATAATTAATAAGATATATATATATATATATATATATATATATATATATATATATATATATATATATTAGGCCTATTTAGTAAAAAATAATAATAATAGTGTAGAAAATATAAAAAAGTCTCTTACAAGCGCATGTCGCTAAATTCAAAAATTCATCATGCATATTATTATTATTATTATTATTATTATTATTATTATTATTAAATTATTAAATTTTATTAATTTAAAAAAAAAAAAAAAAATATATATATATATATATATATATATATATATATATATATATATATATATATATATATATATATATATATATATATATATATATATATATATATATATATATATATATATACCACCGTTCACAGGCCGAGCAATTTTCTAGGAGGGAGCAAACACATAAAATAAAAGAACCCCTCCCCCAAGACCGAGCCTAAAGCAAATCTCTAAGGTGATCGCAGACTGAGGTTTTAAAGAGAGGAATACTAAATGCAACAGGAATAACAGATGAAGGCAGAGAATTCCACAGAACAGAACTAACTGAAAGAGAGGCACCACAACGGGCAAGCCTAGGGTTTACTATCTTTACAAAAACTTTATACAAAATCATGGCACTCCTTGTTCTATAAGGGCGATGCAATGGTGTAATATATATATATATATATATATATATATATATATATATATATATATATATATATATATATATATATATATATATATATATATATATATATATATATATATATATATATATATATATATATAACGTAGACATTTAACATTTGCAAATTAGATAAATAAATTAAAAAATAAATACCTTGTATTTGTAATTAATTCTACATCTTCGTGGCGTGCCTTTATGACAAGCAGGCACTGGGGTCAGTGGGGGATGGTAATACGTTGTAGTTGGCTCTGGCATTTTCCTAAACTTTAGGAACAAAACTGTGCCTTGTTGGCAATATATAAAATCCACGAGTTGGATAATAAAATAGCAACAATTTACATATTTGCAATTCGTTTTAGACTTCCAATTTTTTCTTTATAACTATAAATGACGAAGAAAATTGTTAAAAAATACCACTCAAATACTGTGCCTATAAATAATGAGGTCAAATACATAAGAACAAAAGGTCAAATTGCCAAAAGCTTATCATTATGTCAGTACAAAAATATGAAAAACTTTAAAATGAAGAAAAATTGTTCATCCAGTAATTTTCATTATTATTTTTTTTCTTTTTTTTATGAAATATAGGTCAAAGCTTTCAAAATGTTTATAAATAAGCACAACACAAGCAAACTGAATATTCCAGTATATATATTTTTCCTTAAGAACATAATGCAGATTATTTTACACTTAATTTTATAAAAAAAATAAACTTAAAAAAAAAGGTAAGCCTAAGCTTAAAATCGCAAATTATAAAGTCCTTTTTATCATTAGTCTTGTGTTTTTACGCAATGTTTCATGGCTATTTAAGTTTCCTTTATAAACTTTGAAATAAAATAAAATAATTAAATAAACAAAAAATATTTAGCTATTAGAAATCCAATCAATATATTTTTTTAGGTACAAGGAAGTGCATTTTGTTTGATACAAGATTGTAAAAGTAAAAAAAAAAAAGCATGATGCCAAATCATTTTTAAGTGACCCCAACTTTATTCCGAAAGGTATTTATAAAAAATTTTTATCTACAAAATAATATTCGCCAAAAAAAAAGGTATAACAAAAATATATGTACTTAAAAATCAACTAAAACTTTATTACACATACAAAATATATATAGTTTTTTTTTAATTTTATTAATAATATCTACTCCGAGAAAAACAAAAATTGTTACAGTACCACAGAATGAACTAACTATAAAATTGTAACACAACCTCACTCGATCAATGTCAAAACGCAACTGATTTTCAAGTTTCAACTTTCGAGTTTTTTTCGTGTCTTAACACTGTGTCTCATTTGAGGCAATTTCTACAAGACACGAGAATATACGACTAAAAAAAATATAAAAAAAAATTTAAAAGGCTCAACAGGGTGTGTAGAAATTTAAGAAATTGATCATACATTTTTTTTATTACTTTTTATTTTTTACTTGTAAAAATTTCGAAATGTCACTAGATCTTTAAAAATCATTTCAACTTTAATTTAACTGTTCTAGTTTTTTTCTTTAATTATTATTATTATTATTATTATTATTATTATTATTATTATTATTATTATTATTATTATTATTATTATTATTATTATTATTATTATTATTATATATATATATATATATATATATATATATATATATATATATATATATATATATATATATATATATATATATATATATATATATATATATATATATATATATATATATATATATATATATATATATATATATATATATATATATAGTTCTGAGGTGAATTCAAAACTTTGCGCCACCTCAGCTATTGTTAAATAAATGGATTGGGTTATTGTCAATCCTTGTATGGAGAATAACACATGTGGGGTGGTGTCATACTTATATCTTTCCTTGAAAGAGTGAATCTAGAATCAACCTTACCACTCTCTCTAACACTCCAGTCTTTTTTTTAACAGCCGAATTATTCCTTCTCTCTTATTGTATCGTTATTACAATAGAGACTGTTTATCTCAATTCTTTAGTCTCATAACTACCGCTTTGATGAGAGTGGTTGATTCGACTTTCGAAACGTTTTGATCCTTCCCTTGTCTGACTTAGCGCCAAGTGTGCAAAATCTACAAGGGTGTGTCATTTCTTCCTTTTCTTCTTCTTCCTCTTCTTTTCTTCTTCTTTCTCGTCACCTTATTCCTTTCTTTTTCTTCTTCTTCTTTTTTTTTCTCCTTCTTGCATTTCTACGATCTTCTGTATCTAATTTTTATCATTTTACGCAATTCACTTTTAAATATATCCTAATTATATTCGAAGTTAATTCTTTCCTCTGTACCTAATTCTACTCACTAATAATAATAATAATAATAATAATAATAATAATAATAATAATAATAATAATAATAATAATAATGTCAGAAATCTCTGTGAGTGTAAATGAAAACAAATTAAGAAAAAAAAAAAAAAAAAAAAAAAAAAAAAAAACTTTCGTTAAAAAATAGGAGAAAAGAAAGAAAGAGCAATTATTTGATAATAATTATACAATAATAATAACTATAATAATATATAATCAGTTTTTATAATATGTAAATTGTTCTTAGGTAAAAGTAAATTGACAATATATATATATATATATATATATATATATATATATATATATATATATATATATATATATATATATATATATATATATATATATATATATATATATATATATATATATATATATATATATATATATATATATATATGAAAAAAATGAATAAAAAAAATATATTAATATTAAAATAATAATAATAATAATAATAATAATAATAATAATAATAATAATAACAGTAATAATGAATAATTTATTTCTTGAAAGTGATTTAATTAACTTATTTAGCTGAAACGCTTTCCATTGTTTTTAGTTTCTTGAAAAAAAAAAAAAACGAAAAAAGATGTTATAAGTAAATAAATAAATAAATAAATAAAAACAAGTATTATTAATGTTTTTTTTTTATTTTTTATTTTTTTTATTTATTTTTATATTTATTTTATTTATTTATTTTTTATAAAAAAAAATTTTAAAATAAAAAAAAAAAAAAAAAAAAAAAAAAAAAAAAAATATATATATATATATATATATATATATATATATATATATATATATATATATATATATATATATATATATATATATATATATATATATATATATATATATATATATATATATATATATATATATATATATATATATATATATATATATATATATATATATATAATATATTTTTATTTTTGTTATAATTTTTTATTTTTTTTAAAAAAATTTTTAAAATTTCAAGCAATAAGACTCCTACATTGTTCTACAAAAAAAAAATTAAAAAAAAATAAAAACTAACTGTCAGTTTAAAAGTTTTGAAAATAAGTTTAGATTACACTGACGGATATTTTAATTCAGTAGGTAAGCTAGGTATACAAGCTGTTGTTTCTAATTCCTAAAACTTTTCCTAAAGCAAATTCATTTTTCTCCTGATTTCGCCATTATTTGAAACTCTGATAAGATTTGAAGTGCTCAACATGGGATTTTGCTTCATACAATTTGATTCAGTAAAATACAATATAAAAAATACAGCCCAGTGGATTTTATTATTATTTTTAATTATTGTGTTCTACTGGATTTTTTTTTCTTTTAAAATATATAAATTTGATTGTCTCTAAAAACTTTAATAGCAAATATACCTAAACTGATTATATACAACACTTTTGAATCTTTAGACACTAATATAATTGAGAATTATATTGTAAAGCTACTTAGTTTTACTAATGTGTATATTAATAAGTCCAACTTTAACCAGCGGTCGGAAACCCTTCTTGGGCATTACCCCAAAATAAATTGTAAATAATATTACCCCATAGATTTGAAAGTGAGGAAAATCAAATTAATTTCTTCAAATATATTTCCTACATTTCACCGAATTCGGAAAACAAAAAACACAAACTTAAAATATTATAGTTCAATTTGTATTGACAATAGTCACAAAAGGTGAAAAATAAGTTTTAAATAAATCATCTTAAAAATTTAGCACAAAATTAAAAAAAATAATCAAATGAAAAATATACTGCAGGATATACGAAAATTGTTAAACAAACAAAATTAATAAAAATCTGATTAGGAAATATTATTATTTCATCGAAAATATTTTCAATTTGGAATTCATAGTAATGGTACTTCATTTTTGACGCAACATCAAAATTAGAGCTCTATAATGTCAAAGCAATTTGGATTTAGTCCTTGGGTTTCAGCCTTTATCTATTCTTTGAATTTAATTTCTTGCGAATAGAAAAATCCCCTTTTCGCAATGATAGGTTATAGCTAATGGCAGAAGCATTATTTCTATGTATCTAATTTTGAAATACTGTACAGATATTTAAAAAAAAAAAAAACAAAATCACGTTTTGTTCAGAAATTTAATATATAGTAGATGAGTTTAAAAAAGGATGTCAATGTTTTTGCCTCTTCGGGTACATCAGCAAATTTACAGTTGATGTGGTCACAACCCAACTGTCAGTATGTAAAGCTCTGGAGAATAATTTGTGAACAACTTTTGGAGTTTGGTAGTGTCCTGTAATTAACAGTATCGCAGATGTCACCAAAAGAAAACTTGATAATTCTCCAAAAACACGAATAATTGAAAAGGCAGCTATTTTGTTTTCCTTATTTCACCGATTCCAATTTCTTTATTCAAAGACTGAAATGCTATCGTCTTGCCCAACAGCCATTGGTATTTTAAATATTCTAATACCCCAAAAACAATAATCAGCACGTAACATTGAAATCATAGCAGTTGAACTGCATATTAATTTAACATCAATAATTTTAATGATATACAGCACTTAACTAAAACATCTAGATCCTTTTATTCCCCTTAGTGATATGTTTTTGTCACTGTATTGAGAAACTATAAAAAAACATTAAGTTTACCAAATTAAATGTATTTAAACAAATTTTGCATCTTTAATATTAAAATTTACTATGCAAAACGGTTTTACAATTAATCGACTTGCAAATTTTACTTCTCCAACGATCGAAGGTTTCATACAAAACTCGTAAATAATTTTTATCAAACAAAAATCAATAATGTAGTGCTACAATAACTGTTATAGACAGATTTGATTTTTGATGAGTATTTCACTTTTTAACACAGCCAGTTTTGAAACATAGTAACAAACGCACTTTCTAGTCTTGAACTTAATGCATGTTGTATTGTCAAAGTTCCAGGTTCCTATATAGGTGTGATAAATGGAAGAAATCAGTAGGACTGAGTAATCTACTGATCTAGTTGCGTAATAAAGATGAAATATTTTGGGCATTGTCGAATATGTTACGCATCACAGGAGTTTCTCAACTTCAGGAATTAATCATTTTTCGTCAACAGAAACACATACCAACTAAATGTAGTTTTACACTAGTCGAGTCAATTACCCAAGGTTTGCGTACCATTACCCTTAGTGAGAAATAATGTCTATCTCATTCGTTAAAATACCCATTTCATTTGCCCCTATTTCACCGATGTATCAAAATTTACCTAGGTGGATATCTAATTCCGTATTTATCTTTCAATCCCTTTCTTATCAAGGGTTTCCCATGATTGGTAATATAGATTATTAAAATTTGCCGAACATTGTGGAATAAATAACAAAATTTGCATATAGGAAGCTCAAGTAAAATGAACCAGTTATAATTATAAATATATCACATAAGCAGTCACATTAAATAAGGATAATTATATATTTTTTTGTATTTAAAATTACATTAACTATGCAATATTACAAAAATTTTGATTAAGTTTACAGAAAGTCTTTGTCTTATCAGGATTCTTTTAAAAATTTTTTTTTTCCTTTAAGACTTACCGTACATGAAGGATTCTCAAACTTGAAGCCAAATATTTTGAAAAGTAGGTTTGCTTATTATTTCCTTTTGAAACCCCAGTATAAGGATTTTTAAGATTATATCCCAATATTGATCTCAATTTTAACTTGCAATAAATCACTTTCAAACGTCAAATATAATTAACAGCAGACCATTCGATAATACAGTATCTAGTTTCTTAATACATTCTATTCCTGTTTATTATATGGGATATCAATCTATTCCGAGAGACTATATAGTGGAAAATAAATACAATTTTGATAAAAAAAAAAAAAATTATAAGATTCAACTGAATTATTCTAATATATTTGATTTTTTTTTTTTTGGGGGGGGGTGGAATAAAGTTCGCACTTAACGGGCACTGCCCTATTCGAGGATGGGAACTTTCAAATTGGTTTCTTCCTAGGAAAATAATTAAACATTTTTTCCTAACTAAAGGAAATATAAACTATGGGTATAGAAACTCAAGTAATTTTATTTAAACATTACTCTTTTTAACATTTACAATTAAATTTACATTTTTTTTGAAACTCTTAAAAATATTTAAAACTACTTTACAAAAACTACAAAAAGTTACTTACCAAAAAATACTATACTTTGTTTTTTAGTTTCAAAAAGAGTAAAAAGAAAAAAAAATATCAACTCACTTTAGAGAATAATAATAATTAATAATAATTCAGATGCAAAAAATTGAAAAAAAAAAAACTATGAAAATAATAATAATAATTTTCACTGTAATTCTTCAAAATTATTGTAATATTTTTCTTAAAAAAATGCAAAATTACATAATTGTATTTAAAATAGCTGATATAAATAAATAATAATAATAATTCCATAAGCCTTTCAAATTTTTTTTACAAATTTTTATTTAGGCATATCTTAAAATTCAAAATAAGAATTCCGACAATTGCAAAATTATTTATTATTATTAATTATATTATTTTTATCTACAAACATTGGCCATTCAGATTCATATGAATTTAAATAATTTCCTAATAAAGTAACAATTTTATAAGTTACTTGATAATTTTACAAATAATAATAATAATAAATAATAATAATAAAATAAAAATCGGAAACTATTTCATGTAAAACTGACCAGTTTATGTAACTCTAAACTTTTGTATTTGAAACTACAACTTCTCCTCCTCCTCATTTTGAAACTATTACCTAATAATTATGGCAGGTACTAAATTTCTCTTAGTGAGAGCATGAATAAAAAATAGTTTAAAGATAATGATGACGATGATAATAATAATAATAATAATAAATAATAATTTAATAATAGTAATAAACATGGACTTATATCTTAAATATTAGGAAATAAGTAGTATAAAAATTGAAGAAATTAAAATAAGCTAAATAAAAAAATATATAAATAATAATAATAAAGATTGTCAAACTAACCTGTAGTATGAATAGTTAATAATAATAATAATAATAATAATAATAATAATAATAAATAGTAGGAAACTATTTGGTATGAGTAGAGTAACTTAATATAAGTATTACATCTTTTCTTATACATTGTGAGTCTTCGGTTATATATATATATATATATATATATATATATATATATATATATATATATATATATATATATATATATATATATATATATATATATATATATATATATATATATATATATATATATATATATATATATATATATATATATATATATATATATATATATATATATATATATATATATATATATATATATATATATATATATATATATATATATATATATATATATATATATATATATATATAGGAAATGTTTGCTATTATGATAATAATAATAATAATACCTGTGTTCGTTTCCTAATTTGTAAGATATTCATAATTACTGTGAATCTGAACAGAAAAAAACCTTTTATATATATATATATATATATATATATATATATATATATATATATATATATATATATATATATATATATATATATATATATATATATATATATATATATATATATATATATATCACTCCCTACTGGAGAATTCATCTTCTTATGCTTCTATTTCTTTCAGTTTTGAAAGAACTGCCTTGTCCTCCTCATCATCATCGTTAGCAACCATTAAAGTGAAACCCAAAGAACAGGCTACTTGATGTACCAAAGCACCGTCCAAGGCTTTGACTTCTTTCGGCTGAGTACTGGACTTTGTGTTTTCTCCAAGACCCTGAAAATAAGGACAAGATGATAAAATGTACTAATAAGAGATTCTGAAATGCTTTTGAAATTCTTCACCCATTATTTAACAATTTAATCTAAGTACAATATGCCTGCTTTATTAGATGATCACAAAACATTATTACTTTCCTAATAATAATAGACCTTTGATAATTCAATTACAAACCCAAACTATTTCTTGAAATTTAAGTAATTATACTTACCAATTCCCCATATGTAGGAGAAGGGCCCCAAGAAATCACACTTCTCTCAGCAGCAACAACGATCGATGTAGCTGAACAGCCTATATTACGCACTTCCCACCCAAACAGATCTTGAAGAGGCTTTGGGTACATATTTGCTTCTCCTGTGCGTTTTGTTTGTCCCCATAAATAGACCCCTAGTTCTGTGATAGCAATCGTAAAAGTCGCTCCGCAAAAAGCCTAGAAATAAAAACAACAAGAATTTAACAACGTGTAATAATATCTAAGAAACTAAATGAAATAGTAACAAAGCAAATGATAATCACTAATTACCTGAAGTACTCCACGCTTTGGCCCATCAAAGAATTTGATTATTCTCGGCACCATTTCATCTTTGGGATCAGAATGCCCTAAACGTCCATATCCTCCAAAACCCCAGGAGTATGCTCTCTTCTTGGAATCAATGGCAACCTAATAGGGTTATAAAATAATTCAAATAATAGGTCTATTAATCTGCATACTGGGGAGGGGGGGATGGAAATTTAAAACACATGGGCGGTTAGAAAAATTGAATGTGTATATAAGAAATAGTTTACTACTAACTCAAGGTTTAACAGTTAAAAAAAAAAAAAAAAAATAAATTTGTCAAGGTTTTGCAATATTGTTAAACTTGAACTTTAACAACTTCATTAATTTTGCTCATAAATATTTAACCTTTTAAATAGAGTTCAATACTGTTACAGGAAACATCAGATATTAAAATAATTTTATTGACTCTGGACTCCGAGTCAATCAATAATAATAAAATAACTTCAGTCCCAACTGTAACATCATTAAGAATACAGAATATAAAATAAATTTTTTTATACAGACACTATGTATGGAAAGAAACACAAATTCATATTTCTTATCCACAAAGCGATATCAAGTATTACTTACAAAGCATTCAAATCTTTTACCCATCAGTAAAGTACTGCAGATGAAAACGAAACACTACAAATAAATGTTATAACTTACTGAATGATTATTGCCACATGCAATGTCAACTATTTTCACATCAGTCACTGGGGTAGGATGGCCATCCTTTGATCGTTCCACAAATACAGGAACTCTTCTAGGGCTTGTTTCAAATTGGTATGTTAATTTGTTACTTGACACAAAAAATTTCCCATCTGTGTTGTGACCCAGTTGACCATATTCAGGAAGGCCAAATGAATATAAGTAGCCTCTCTTGTCAATTATCATACTGAAGTCAGCACCACAAGCAATCTAAAATATTGTAAGGATTGGTATATATATGTTAACTTTCAATAAAAAAAAATATATATGAAACAAGGATTTCAATGCTGACAAAAACTTTAAATAATAAACCCAAAATAAATACCTTGACAACCTTTGATTCCTTAAAGCTTATTCTACATGGTGTGTGTATTATTGAAGTTGTATTACCAACACCACATTGACCCGATTTGTTATCTCCACAAGAAAATACACTTCCCCTATCAGTTAAAAATAATGAATGGTTTCTTCCAACTGCTGCAGCCACAACTGTCAAATCTTTGATAGAGTCTAGCATAACTGGGACATTACGGTTTTCTGTATCTCCAGTTCCCAATTGTCCTTTTTCATTTCGGCCAAAGGTCATAACCTTTCCTTCGGCTGTTATAATAACTCCATGAGCTGAGGAGCAATGAGCAGCAACATAGCAAATTTTTATGCCTTTCATTGGCTGCCAAATCCTCGGAGCAAAATGCATCATGGATGGAATACATTTAAGATTCCTTCTTCCAATAAAGTCCCATTGTGTGCAACCACAGAAAACAAGAGTACCTTTTCCTTCAGGAAGGCTTAATCTCTGCAAAAGATTTAACTATCTATAACAAATATTTCATAAATAAGTGACTAATTTCAAAATTCTCACAAGTAGAGGATAAAAATATTAAAAATTCCTTTCTGATAATTATAATCTATAATAAAAATTCCCTTCTGATAATGATAATCTATAATAAAAATTCTCTTCTGATAATTATAAACTATTCAACTGTAAAAACACATTAATATGACCATTTTGTTGAAGAAAAAAAATTTCAAATTATTGGCTTTTCTCCATGCATATTCAGCAAAATGGTTGAGTATACAGAAAAATCTTTCTAAATAAAAAATGCCTGTCTCACCCAACAGTATATATAACCTCTGTAAAAAAAAATTTTATACTAAATCATTTTGGAACCATGCATGGGAAAAGTTTCAGAAAAATTTTCCCATGCACAGCAACAAAATGGTTAGATATAAAAAAAAAAAGCTTGCAGTGGTTGTACAGTTAAGCAAGATACGCATTTCTTGTATATCCAACCATTTTGATGCTGGGCAGGCGAAAATATTTTAAAAATTTCCTGTGCACAGAATCAAAATCATTGAGTATAGAAAATAAAAAATGTGTATCTCACCCAACTTTATAAACTCTGAAAATGTCACATAGATTAGTAAAAATAAAGTTACTGCAAATTTTATCTTGGTTAGTTTTATTTACCCTGTGTGGTGGCTAGTTTTACCCCGCTTTTGAATATTAATATTTTCTAAATGGTAAAGAAAATTTACATCATTTTAAATGTAAATACTTTTCTTTCATATTCTTCAAATCTTTTAAGTTTGATGGTTATGTATTTTGGGGGGACAAACCTTAGAAAATTTTTTGAATTTTGTCAAAAAATAAAAAAAAAAACCCTACCCAAAAAGGGGGAAATATTTTTGTTATTGTTGTAATTTATTATACAAAACATTGAAACATGAAGACTATTCTACCAAAAAAATCCAAAATCAAGAATATGAAAAGTTTTTCATAAAAAATTTTGATTAAAATTTATTTTTGATTTAATTATATTATATATATATATATATATATATATATATATTATATATATATATATATATATATATATATATATATATATATATATATATATATATATATATATATATATATATATATATATATATATATATATATATCATATATATATATATATATATATATATATATACAACACATTTACATCTTTGTTTTATTTTCTTTTGATTGAAAAAAACAGCTTTAACCAGATTAGGCCTAGTGGCTATTCTGTTTACAAACAATTAACCTTTAAATCCAGATTAGGTTCTCAAACTACTTTATTATATCTAACAAATTAGTTTGACTTATCACAGACTTGAAGGGTAGACCAATGCTAATTAGGCAGTGACTAGGCCTAACCATGTGAATGTCGGCTCTCTCAAAACCTAAACCTACTACTAGGGACTGACTGGGGCTGGAGGTCTGGGGTTGGAATTTTGCAGTGGCTGGGGCTCTGGCTGGGGTTGCTTAAAATTTGCAAAGAGGTCAAAAACACTGAAATTTTAGGTTAAGAAAGTTAGATTTTAATTATAAGTAAGGAGAAGAATAGTCAAATTTAGATTTTGTATAAAAGTTTGAAAAAACTACAAAAATATATATATTTTTTTTTTCTGATTCACAACAGTTCCTTAAGTTAAAGTTTGAAAAAATGTAAGATATAAAATTATCAATATAACCTGCATTTATACATATTGTTATTTTATAGCTATGTATCAAATTTCTATCATTTAACTACATTATTTTGTTTATATTTTCAGTCACTATGTCTAAAAGATCAGTTTCAGCAAATATGGGAGTACTTTACAATATTTCAGGATAAGCTCGAAATAGCTAAATGTAATATCTGCAGCCAGGAAATTAGAAGAGGACCTCCGGATGCACCAAGTAAAAATTTTTCAGAACAGGAGTGGTCAAAAGAAACAGAAAAGAAAAAGAAAATATTGAAAAAACAAGAAAAATCTTAATTTTCTTATATTTTATTTTATTTAATCCACCATTAAAAAGTATAATTTGCAATTTTAACCCTGGCAGGTAAATCCCAGTTTTCCCTGATTATTAGCTGGGGCTGGGGTCCCCAGTCAGTCCATACCTACTACTGTTAATGTAATATGCAACTGAAGAAAGAATTATATTCCATTTCTTAAAAAAATAAATAAAAGACAAAAAACATTACTATATAAAAATTAGTAATCAGAAAGTAAAAAAATATTTGTACACAAAATATTTAAAAGTTAAATTTTTAGCTCTGAAATAGCTAAAAAGAATTCAGTAATACTAAGCTTTTTTTCCTCTTAATAAACTGAAACTACAAAAATGAAATGATCTGAAATAAAAAAAAATTTTTTATAAATTGAAGACACGGAAAACTATTTTGTACACTAAAAACAAAAAAATATTAAAAGTGTCATTAACAAAGTAATAACTACTATCATTTAACATCATTGCACAACTTTAGTGACATTGCTCCTTTGGATTTACAATATAAGGTTGCTAGATCAGCGTAAGAGCGTATTTTACAAAATTGTATAGCTATTACAGAGCTAAATAAAATGAAATAAAATATTAAAAAAAAAAAAATAAATTTAAAAAATTTTTTTATTTATTTGCTGAAAGAGTAACTAGTTATTCACCAGGTTAGGCGTATTTTACTGACCATTAGGTATTAACCTTTTAAAGTCCAGGGTTCTTAGATTAATCAAACTAGTTTGTAGATTAAAAACAAACCAGCTTGACTTAATCTTAACCTGGACTTAAAGTATAAATGTAAGCCTAACAGATAGCAAATAAAAATAAAAATTTAAATAAAAAAAAAATTAAAAAAAAAAAAAAAAAAAAAATTTTTTTTTTTTTTTAGCTCCAAAATAGCTATATACAATTTCATAAAATTCACTCTGACACTGATGTAGCAATCTGCTAATGCACAGTCAGTTTTATAATAATACAGCATTGAAGTTGCACTGTGTTGTTAAATGGTTGCGATTATTATTTTATTATATTTTTAATATTTTTTTTTTTTTTGTATTTTTTAGTCTACAAAATTTCAGATCATTAAATCTTCATAGTTTTGATATATTAAGAAAAAAATATTCTCAGTTGAACCCAGTATTACAAAAAATTCTTATAACACATATTAATGCTCATGCAGCAAATCTAGTAGTATATATAATATATAATATATATATATATATATATTAGGGATGGAGCGATACCAAAAAATTCCCCGAAACTAAAATACCTAAAAATATGCTGATACTTTGCTGATACCATTACCGATACTTTACTCCTATGCAAAAATTTTTACCGATACGATACTAATTATACCGATGCCGATACTACAAAAATATACCGATACTATATATTCACTCCATCCCTATATATATATATATATATATATATATATATATATATATATATATATATATATATATATATATATATATAAATATAATATAAATTAATATTACTTAAATTTGGTTCAAAATGAGCATTTTATTCTTAATATATTGAAATTACGAAAATAAATGATCTGCAATAAAAAAAATTCTGTAAATTAGAATGTGGAAAACTATTTTGTACACTAAACCTGCCAAAAAATAAAAATAATAATTAACAAAGAGTAAATAAGTACAATCATTTAACAACACGTTACCAGGTTGCTGCATCAGTGTTGGACTGAATTTTAAAAATTTTTTTTTTATTTAATATCTAAACTAAAAACAAAAATTTTTTAATAAAGTTAATATGCATGACAACTTTTTTTCTATATATTTTCAATTTTAGGTAATATTATTAGCAGGTTAGGCCTATTTGCTGGCTGTTAGTTTAGATTTATCCTTTAAGTCTTAGCCTTATCAATATCTACTCTTTCAGCTTGTAATGTAAAAAAATTGTTTTAAGCAATTTCATATATATACTTATTTTACTAGATTTCTATTTCATCATCATGGTTTCAAATATATTGAAAAAAAAAAATTTCAAACTTTTTTTTAACTCCAAAATATCTATAAAATTTTTGTAAACTTTATTTTTGATACTGATACAGCAACCTGTTAATGCTTGACAAATGATAATTAAATCATTGAAGTCATAAAATATTAAACAATCATACTTATTACTTTTATATTTTTTCATACTTTTTGAATTTTTAGTATAAAAATTGTTTTCACACTCCAATTTAACAAAAAACATTGATATATTTCATTTTTTAATATTCAAAAGTAATCTTACAGTTTATTAGGTATTATTTTAACTGATTTCAATATGTTGTCTTTATTAGTTTCAGTATATTATAATAATAAATATGGTAATTAGTAAAGGGAATGAATTTTTTTTTCTTCTTATAATCAGAATAATAATAAAAGGAAATTTTTTTTTTTTTTTTTAGTTTTTTTTTTTTTTTTTTTTTGTAAGAAAAAAAAAAAAAAAAATTAAACTAAGAATAATTATGTCAGAATATCATCTACTGAAATTATAAAACTCTCCTTTAAATATTTTAATGAGGTTGCTATTGTAACTATGTTTTAAAATATGTTGAAACTAAAAATGGAAATAGTTAAAATTTGTGAAATAATATATATATTGAGTAGTAGTAATAAAAATTTTCACATATTCTTCTCTCTCTCTCTCTATATACCGTGTATATATATATATATATATATATATATATATATATATATATATATATATATATATATATATATATATATATATATTATATATATAAGCTTAGGTTTAAGCTTTCTGACTTCGATATTTTTTATATCAATTTTAATCGGTATCTCATTGCAACATTCTTGTATAGATTAGGCCTGTATTTTACGGCAACTTTGGTAGTTCAGGTTAGGATAAGTCAAACCAAGTACGCTAGAAAACTAATAATTATAAAAATAATTAGAATAATATTTGAATAGGCATTTCGAAATTTTCGAATATCGATATTTCCAAATATCGAAACTCAAAGCTTCTTAACCTTTACCTGTAATATATATATATATATATATATATATATATATATATATATATATATATATAATATATATATATATATATATATATATATTTAATACATTGCCAAAAAAAAATTTTAAGGGGAAGTAAAAAAAAATTTGATGGCAACCCATTAATATGAAAGCACTGACAACCTTTAAAGGACTTTATCATTGTGCACATTTCTGCTATATTGAAAGATCTTTTGATGGCACATTGAAAACAAATAATTTTCATTAGTTTTAGAATTTTTTTTTTTTAATTAAAAAAAATTTTTTTTTTTTTTTTTTATGTCATTCGTTGATTAATCATAAAAAAAAAAATTTGATCATTTCATTTTCATTGTTAGGCTAAGTAGAAAAAAAAATTCAGGCCCCCTTCACTAAAGTATTACCAAAAATACTCAGCTGCTACTGTTTATTAACCATTTGATAAAATCATTATACCAAAAATTTTAAACATTCTGCCAACCTGCTTCGATGGATCTGAATCTGACGAGCTTCCACCTTGAGTTACATTAGAATCTGAAGAAACGCTGTCCTGGCTTGATTCGTCATGATTCTCTTCTATAACATTACTCGTATCATTACCATCTTCCTTTTGCTTCTTTGAAGCCTTTTCCTCTGTTTCGGCATCTTCTTCAGCTGGTCTCTTTTCTGGGGTCATACTTTAGATACTAAATGGACAAGCTAAATGCAAATTGAAACTGTTAGAAAGTATAAAAATAAAATTACATTTAAAAAGGCTCAGCAAATAACCACAATTTCAAAGTCTTGGGATTTTCGGTATCGCTTTAGGCCTATCACAAACACTAAATCCTAGATTGGACGCTAACTATGCTTTGTTCATTTCCGATTCCTTGGACCATAGCCTAGGCTATATTTCGGTCTAGCGTCCTGTAAATCCTGTCACCTGCTAAAAAATTTAGTTGGTTGTTACAAAAGCTAAAGTCTTACAAAAATATTGTAAATTTGTAATATTTCAGATTTTTTATTTTTTAATTTTGATATGAGGTGAACAAATAAATATTCAGAAGTTTTAAAACTCCACCATTATTAAAAGAAATTAATTTTAATATATAATTTACTTCGTTTTCTAAATTTATCTTCCTATATGGTAAATTGAAATAATATCACACCATTTACCACCAACAGAATTTGCGATTTACCTCGAAAGTTTAAAGTGCACATGTATAAAAACGATTTATATACTTTCACTATTTTATCTAGTCTAGTGTATATACTTTATCTATTTTAAGTTTTCTTTCATATTGGAGAAATTATATTGAATTCTCCTTTATAAAGTTTTATAAAATTGGTTCGTTTTTCATATCGATGTGGCATTTAATTTTTTGTCACCTAAACAAGCTGCTGGTTTTCAAATATTCGTCGACGCGTTTCGACGCTGACAAAATTTAAATTATTTTTCTTTTTCGTTTTAAGACTTCAAAGTTCTGAGGTATTCAGGTATGATGTAATTTTTATTTTCACGTCTTTCTTATTATATCACTTAAAAATTAGAACTTTTTAGTGGTATATTTTGAGTAGAAGAGTCAATTGAAATGATATATATATATGATATTATAATCATTTCAATTGACTCTTCTACTCAAAATATACCTCTAATAAAGTTCTAATTTTTAATATATAATTCAGAACTAGTCACCGTATATGGTAAGTCCAAGATTACTATTTCATTTTTACTAATTCTTTCATATCAAATACGTAATGACTATCATTATTCAGTTGTAAGTCGTTATGCATATTAATCTTTAAATTAACATGCTTAATATTTGTAAGATTGATAATTATTTAATTGACTTTAATTTAATTTGATTTAATTTGATTTAATTTAATTTAATTGACATTTCAATTGACTCTTCTACTCAAAATATACCTCTAAAAAGTTCTAATTTTTAATATATAATTCAGAACTAGTCACCGTATATGGTAAGTCCAAGATTACTATTTCATTTTTACTAATTCTTTCATATCAAATACGTAATGACTATCATTATTCAGTTGTAAGTCGTTATGCATATTAATCTTTAAATTAACATGCTTAATATTTGTAAGATTGATAATTATTTAATTGACTTTAATTTAATTTGATTTAATTTGATTTAATTTAATTTAATTGACATTTCAATTGACTCTTCTACTCAAAATATACCTCTAAAAAGTTCTAATTTTTAATATATAATTCAGAACTAGTCACCGTATATGGTAAGTCCAAGATTACTATTTCATTTTTACTAATTCTTTCATATCAAATACGTAATGACTATCATTATTCAGTTGTAAGTCGTTATGCATATTAATCTTTAAATTAAAATGCTTAATATTTGTAAGATTGATAATTATTTAATTTATACAACTTTCTATTAAGTTCTCAAGATTCTGTTGTGTCTATATAAATAAAAAATAAAAAATATCGTGAAAAATAAAATCCTCAGGCCTCAGCATCCAATAAGTATTATTAGAAATGAATGCAAAATTTGGTTTGTTTCCAAAAGTATATAGGTATTATAGTATAAGTCAATTTCGTAGTGGTTATCCGCAATCTAGATATGATAACTTGGTTCTTTCATTCATTATTATAAGTATACGACCAGTTTTGAATCATTGGTTTGAGATTTGTAGGTATTCTCTATTTCAAAGAGGTGATACAAAAGTGGTTTACCGCTTAAGTTTATAAACTAATCTATCTTGCTGGTTCACCTATTGTGAATTTGGCATGCTTCTGAGTTAAACAATATAACAAAAAATCCTGAAAATTTGAGTTTGTACAGTATCAGAGCAAGTAATTTACATTTAAAAGAAATATTACTAAAAACAAATGACCGAAACACCAACACTCAGCAATATGTAAATCACTAAATTATTTTCTCAACACTATAACACAACTTGACTGCAACCAGTATTTCAGCCTTAATTGCATGAAATTTATATATATATATATATATATATATATATATATATATATATATATATATATATATATATATATATATATATATATATATATATATATATATATATATATATATATACACCAAAAACAAGGCTGGGCAATTAGCAGTCTACACAAAGGAATTGATGATCCATTTATCACATGGGACCCATCTCGCACAAACTTTATGGAATCCAAGCTTGTCGTAGATAATATGGAATGGAGAAAAGTGACTAATTTGCAGCGAACACGCTACCTCATCGATAGTAATTCGTCCGTTAACTAGAAGCTTTTTTCGAGCTTGTTCAATCTTTTCGTCAGTACGGGCGAGGTTGACGGGCATCCTGCTTTCTCTTCGTGCTCTAGGTTTGATCCAGCCATTTTTGAACTTTTCAATCTATTCATACATACTCCTGCAAGGTGAAACACTGCCCCCCACCCCCACATTTTATTTAGTCTGCAATGAATATCAGCCCCTGACAAACCATCAGATCACAGAAATCGGATAATTTATTAGTTCTTCCTTGGTGCACACTGTTAACGGCAACGGCCATGTTTACGGCTGTAACACCAAAAGAGTATTATTTTTCAGTGTGCGAACACACAACACAGTGCACCCAACCTGACGGAAGTGCGGATAAATTTTGACTTCCTTTCTATTTTTTTTTTTACTTATGTACAACATACATCCAATAAAATTTAGATTACGTTTACTATATTCTCTTCCTCTAGGAGAAACCTTTCGCTGGAGAAAAATATGTTGGGCAAGCCTATCTTTTCATTCAAAACGCATTAATGCATAAATCAGAGAAACGAATTAGTCAGTACAATTGAACCTTCAATAACTGGAAACTTTCAAATGAATGCGAATATACATAAGAATATTATGTCGGAGCCCAGCAAAAAATGCATGATGGAAATTTCCATGTGAACTTACAATGGGAAATCTAAAAATACCCAATGGAACCCAAAAGAAACTTTCCCAATTGGGAAACTTCTAAGAACATAAGACACACACACACACACAAAAAAAAAAAAAAAAAAGCGACACAATAAGAAATCACAGGTGATCTTTCAAGACTATCTCGGTCAACTAAAGCAGATAATTTCCTAATCCAAATACAAATAGCAACTTTGGGGTTATCTGCAAACTTAGAAACTTTACATTTAAGTTCATGATCCAAAATTCCAAATTATTTGAGAAACTGTAGTGGACTCAACACTGAATGCTGTGAAACACAACTCTTCACCATTTCCTATGACGATTAATTGAAATCCAGTAGTACACACTGCCTTTTCAACATCAACCACTTGTTAACATAATTATGCACCCTCCACCTATCCCACAACGTGAAAACTTTTACATCAGCCTTACATGGGGTCTTATTAAAGGCCTTGCTTGTCTAAATCAATAACATTAACTGGATTTCCCTTTTAAAACCACCTCCCTAGATGACAAAATTTCCTCTTGGAATGGTAGTCTTTTAAATATACAAAAACAAAGCAAATGAAAAATTAACGATAAAGAAAATTTAATATAAAAATCAAAATTAAAAACTATTCATATAAAACATTTTTAATAATAAAAATAGATTCATTATCAGATCCAGCTAACAAAGTTTCTGATTCGATATCGAGAGTATTGATTGGAAGTCTCGAAGCAGGAATAAGACTAACAGCATCCAACATTCCTTGCTTAACGTCCTCAGAAAACCAAGCGTTTGGTAATTCTTTCCTTTTATTTATATCTGAAAAGTAAAAAACATTCATCTAAGTATAAGAAAAACAAAGTAAAAATTTTAAAATATGAGAAGTAACAACCGCAACTTCTCTGTTTTTCTACCATTGTACACAATGAAAACTAGCATTAACTTTACTATTATTTTCTTAATCATTGTATTGAAAGACAAATGTTATAGAATTTTACTGTAGCGGGAAAAGAGAAAAGTATCCAAAAATGAAAAAGTTAAAAGTGTGAGCAACGAGACAAGTGACAGAGATAAGTCCCAAGCCTGTTTTGCAATTTTAAACTGGTGTGTCAATAAGACTCACAGTTGAAATATATTCTGCTAAGTCAACACAAATTCATACTGGTTTCCAAATTTATCGTTAAAAGATACAACTCAAGATTATTTTGAACATGTCTGATCATGAACAAACAGGAAATTGGAGTGAATTATACTAAATAAAAATTTTTATTTTACAAAAGAGAAAAATATAGGCTTTTTTTTTTGCTAACCCTATTTTAAGAGTATTATAACTGCATAATTGTAAAAAGACTGTAATTAAAGAGCAATAACACTAAAAATCAACCTTTAATTATTAATTATTGACAAAAACTCAAATCAAAACTTAAATTTTAATATATGAGAGCTTTGTTATCTCTCTCTCTCTCTCTATATATATATATATATATATATATATATATATATATATATATATATATATATATATATATATATATATATATATATATATATATATATATATATATATATATATATATATATATATATATATATATACAAAACAGAAAAAATTTTCCGCACGCCAGGATTTGAACCCATTGACAACAGCGTCGCCGTTAGACAATATACAGAAGGCTCTACCACCGAGCTACGCCGCTTTCCCAAAAAAGAAGGCATAGAACGGTTTTCAAGCTCTTCTGCTTCGAATCACTGTAGCAACTCGGTACTTATCTAAATCCATATATATATATATATATATATATATATATATATATATATATATATATATATATATTATATATATATATATATATATATATATATATATATAATATATATATATATATATATATATATATATATATATATATATATTATATATATATACACTATAGAAATAAATACCTGCAAATTCTTTATTAACTTTACTACTAGTAATTAATAGTTTCTTTGAGGATGCAGAAGCGTCCCAATGAAAAATCTTTCCATCAAATCCACAGGTAAATAAGTGATCAGAAGCAATGGGATGAAACTGTACTTCGCTAACTGAAAGAAATAATAATAATAATAATAAAGCATTGAATCACCTATTTGTTACGTAAAATGTCAACTGTAATAAACCTTTTACTTACGATTAATAGCGACAATAAAACTGCTCAATGTCAGTCTTATTACACTTTCCTTTTTCATTCTCTTCCATCAAAGTTCTTCCTATAATTTTGCAAAATTCCTAACAACCTCAAACAAACAAACAAACAAGCAAAAATTCATCACTTAATGCATCTTCAAAAAATCTCTATCTATTAGTGATGGGACGATTAATCGTCATTGTCAATTTTTTTGCCAATTAATTTACATCTTTTGCCTTATAAATATCTCTTTGCTCCACCTTCTTCTAATGAGAATGAAGAGCTGTTTAGTAGCGGGGCCTAATATTCATTCTAATTTGAAATCGAATAGGAATTAATAGAAAATTGAGAAAAGATTATTTCGGCCTCACAATTTGAAAGCTCTAAATTTAAAGTACTAGAATTTTGCATGTCTGTCTATGTTTGCACATATTAAATTCGATGATCTGAAGACACTACAGTTGTCCCACTCGCTCTCGATCCCAGATATGCGCTTATAGATAACAAAGTACTGGTCATAAGTTAATAAAATTTGTATATGAACATCTTCAGAGTTCGTAAATCATTTGGATGACGAGGAATTCTGTACAGGTTCTTTTCAGCAGGACAGTGTCACTCGCCACACCTCCAATGTTAGCATGTGTGAAATTGAGTCCTCATTTGATGATCGGGTCATTTCCAAGAAACATTGGCCATCAAGGTCGCCTGACCTTACCCAGCCAGATTTCTTTCTATGGGCATGCTGAAAGGGAAAGTGTATCGCAAACAACCACGTACTCTCAGCAACTGAAAGACGACATTTGACATTCAATTGACGCTGTAGCTCCCAATATGTTGATGGCAACCTTCAGTACATGGAAAAAGCGTGTGCAAGCATGCAATTGATGCTAATGGTTATCGCTTCCAGCACTTGTGATGTCAGAACGATTTTCACACATCAAGGTTTGTACGAGGAAAATTTTATTTACTTATGACCATTACTTTGATATCTATAAGAGCGTATCTGGGGCCGAGAGTGGGTGGGACATCCTGTATTATACTATTAAAATTACATGCATTTTTACACATTTGAATAAAAAATAAAGAAAATAAATCTAATTCTTCCTTAATGTAAGATCGCTAAATTTATTAAAATAATAAAAATTATTAAAATATACTTTTTAATTTCATCGTCGTCAAAAAATTCTTAATCGTTCCACCACTACTATTTAAGTAGTTCATTCCAAATCAACAAGAAAACAAATTTATTTTCTTTCCCTTTCTCTTTCCTCGGGCTTTGGTGTTACCATAGTTTTTTTTTTTTTTCCATCAAACAGAAACAGTTATACAGAGTCCAATAGCACCATACAACTTCAAACTAAAATTTTCTGGATAATGTCTTTAGCTGATTTTTATTACGCTTTTATCATGCTTTCATTATTTAGGCGAAGAATAAATTAAAATTCATTTGTCAACTTTTATAAAAGTGTTTAAGCTGCATGATTTCAAAGAACCTCAATCTGTGTTTCTCTAAAACCTTTTCCCATATCTAGTGATTGTCATGTGCAAAGGTTTCTCTCTTTTTTTCTTGGTTCTTTAAAATAACCAGAAAACAAAAATAATCAAAATATCAAAATTTCACGTAAAACTTTTGCTATCAGTAAATAATTATGACTGATAATCTGATAAAGTTTCCTAACAACTCATTTATACCCAAGTTCTCATTTTTCCATATTTTCATTTAAATTTTAAACAAACTGCAAAACCCTATTATATGCTAAATATTTTCAATGAATATGCAGAGGAAAATGAACAATTTTAACACCATACCAGGGCCGTCATGAGCTGCTATCAATACAAAAGGCTGTGAAGTGTGGCGCATATCCCATAAGGAAAGACCTCCATCACCAGATCCTGCGGCAATAAGGTGTTGTTGCGTCGGGTGCCTGGAAAGATTCATTACAGATACCTGATCTGGAGAAAGAAGAGTCGATACCAAAGAATTCTGTGCTCTCAAATCCCATAATTTTAGATGTCCTTGCATACTTCCTGTTAAAATTTCGGCAGCTTTTACGAACACAACAGAATAATCACTACATTCGTTTGCACTATCTGAAAATAAATAAATACGAAAATAACACATATACAAAAATAAATAATATTAACAAATAAATTTTTTTTTGTTTTTTGTTTTGCAAAAACTTCATACCAGATATTTGAATTTTGATCCTTTAAAGATGCAAAATTTTAAAGACTAGTTTAATGTTTTATAAAATCTCTGAAATAAGGAGATTGAGAGAAAGAATCTGCAAGTTCTCCAAATGCAGTTTCTTAGTTGAGAAATAGGTTTATAAACCTTTAAGACTAATATTTGAGAAGACTTTTCCCATAGCACAATCATTAATTTCTCTCTCACTTTATTTACCTACGGTATATATATATATATATATATATATATATATATATATATATATATATATATATATATATATATATATATATATATATATATATATATATATATATATATATATATATATATATATATATATATATATATATATATATATATATATATATATTCTCATTTTAACTGCTCTTAAATGATTTCATGTTCTGAAGTTCTTTTTGAATTTTCCATCCCACAATTCTTTCTTCTATTTTCTTGGTAAAATCATGACTCAACTTGCACAAGGGCTTTCCCGTTACCAGTTTCAAAAACCAATTCTTCCCTTCTGTCTACCTTAGTTTTATAACACACAAACATTCAAACACCTTCCTGTTTAAAGTTTTAATTTAAATTGTTCCTAATCCTATTCAAAATAAAAATAATAATAATAATAATAATAATAATCTTCTCACCAATGATTTTAATAGGATCTTTTTCTTCAGGATTAAAAATAAATATGTTTCCATCTTCACCAACAGAGGCCAACTGTTCTCCATTACTGGCAAGAGCTGTACAAGCTACTGAGCCTAAAAGAGCAAAACATAACTATAAGAACAAAATAAAATTTTCATGTTTAATAATAATAATAATATATATAATATATATATATATATATATATATATATATATATATATATATATATATATATATATATATATATATATATATATATATATATATATATATAATATATATATATATATGGTGAATTCCATTTGAGATCAGATAGGCTCAAAACCCGATAAATTTTTTTTTTTAATTTGGTACGGTAATTGGTATTAGTGCCAGTAATAAAAATCTCAAATTTCAGAGCAATCGGATGAGGAGATCAGAAGATATGAACCCCAAAATTTTGTGGAAATTACATTTTGGGTGAGCACCCAAGTTGGAATCATTTTCATATCTTCTCTCACGAATGTAGTAGAGACACGCGGTTTAGTTCATTTCAAAGAGAATGAAGAGCTCTTTAAATAAGATACTTATGTTTAAAAGTTCTATTCTGAAGAGAAAAAACAATATTTTAGCAGTTAAAACATTTAAAGGGCTGGACCCCAACCTTTAAGGAATACTTTTTCAAAAAATAATATTCCAGAAAGCAACATATATTCATCTAGTTTTAGGTTCAAATGAAAAAATAGTGTTATTTTAAGTCCTTTAAACTGTTCTTTGTGGGTGAATCAATACAGGAATAAATAAATTTTTCTTAAATTTACATAATCAGAGAAAAAAAAATTATGTAAATTTAAGAAAACTTTATTTATTCACACGTAATGGACAGCAAATAAGTTTAAAGGACTTAAAATAACACTTTTTTTTCTTTTGGACATAAAAATAGATGAATGTATATTGCTTACTGGAATATTATTTTCTTGAAAAAGTATTCCTTAAGGGGGGGGGGGTTCATCTCCTCCAGAAGTTTAACTGCTGAAAAATTGTTTTTCTCTTCAGAATAGAGCTTTTAAACATAAGTATCTAATTTAAAAAGATTTTTATTCTCTTTAAAATGAACTCAACCGCATATTTCTACGACATTCATGAACGAAGATATGAAGATAATTCTATCTTGGAGATTCACAGAAAATGTAATTTCCCCAAAAATTTGGGGGCTCATAACTTGACTCCCTCAATCGATTGCGCTGAAATTGGAGATTTTTATTACTGGTACTTATAATATTACCATACCAAGTTAAAAAGAAATCGGAAATGGTCGGGTTATGAACCTATTTGATCTCATAAGGAATGCACCATATATATATATATATATATATATATATATATATATATATATATATATATATATATATATATATATATATATATATATATATATATATATATATATATATATATATATATATATATATATATATATATATATATATATATATATATATATATATATATGTAGTGAGGTAAAAAAATTATTTCCCTTATGAATTCCAATTGGAACCTCTGACTCTGATCATTATAATTAATTTTTCTTCTTGTGGTTTTCAATTTTTCAGAATTGTTTACAAGAACTATCTAACAAATATAAAGCATATCCAATGTTACATCATACGCATTATATATTAACAGATCAGCAAACACTTGGAAAAATATTCACCCTTTCATTTCATTTCTCTGAGAAAGAACTCGGAAAATAAAGTTCTCTAAAGATAAAAAATAAAGGTGTGAAGATTTGAATATCGAAAGGAAACAGTAGTAGATAATATTGGTAAGACCTTTATTTACATGGAAATGTTATTATACCTTAACCATTTTTCAAAAATAAAAAATAAAAAAAAGTTAAAATAAAATATTAATTAGAAAGTATTAAGTTACTTCTCATAAAGTCAATAGTTTCCAAGTATTTAGAAATCTCATAATAAACAAACCTTTATTCTGCACACATTAATTATTTAATAGTCTTAAATTAAAACAAAATATGTCATGAGGAAGTGCAAAGTGAAGTTTGTCAACAAAATGCTGAAAAATTCATCTGCGTGATTTTTAGTGTAGGTTATCCAAAACATATTATTGAGCAGCTATATTTTTATGAAATAGTAATTTTAATATGTAAAAGAGTACAAGGGAGGGTGATGAAATAGCCAGATTTACTTTTGTAATGAGTAACAAGATACTATATTTTCATTATTTTGCACCTTTATTAATTGGAAAAAAAATTTAACAAACAAAGAGAATTTATAATAAGCATTCTTTTCATTATCAAAGGATGAAGAATATTACGTTAATAAACTATGGAAAATTTCAAGCATTAATATATAAAACATGTCATAAAAAAGCTTATATGCCTACATTTAAACACATTCTCCAATGACATTTGTATCTGATATTCTATAACTAAAGAAAAGAAAAAATTACAAAGATAACTTTCTTCTAACGTAAACCACAAAAATAAGTTTCAAAACCCACATTATGTAATTAAATTAGCAACAAACTTTTCAACCTACCAGACTTAAGCTTGTGGCAATTTTCCCAACTTTGAATACTTTCAATGTAGTTATTTTGCTTATGTTCATACAAATGAATATTTCCATTTCCTGTAGCAGTTGCTAACACCTCTTTGGTAATATACTGTTAAAAACAAATATTAAAATTATACTAATTAATTTTAATTAAATTCTAATTATTATGAATATATAGTTTCCATTTCTATGAGAAGAGATTAAACAGTAGACCTGCATTTGGGCCTAAGAAAATAAAATAATCAAATACTGATACTTAAGTGCATTCAATATTAGGCAAAATGATGATAGAAGTTGTGAGACAACACAATAAGGAAGAATATGGTAGATCAGGAAAAGAGGTGAAGTTCTGAAGGATGTCAAAATTGTTTGATAAAAAGGAAATCTAGCCAGCTATCAATAATCAATTTCTTTATTCATTAAAATCTCAAATTAATGTTAAATTTCTTTTTTTTTTTCCAAGTCTCTGTTACTTTCAACTGTTAACTCTAAGGAAACTTTCATTTTCAATTGACAAAGTTGAATCAGATAGTCTACAGTCTGCAGCATTAGGCTACAGATTTACCAATACATAAACAGAAGCAAAAAAGTATTAATAAAAGTTCTTTACCTGGATGTCATTGACGTCACTGTTCTGTGGAAGTTCTTGTATCAATAATGGCTCAGTATCATTGTCATTCAAAAGCCACACTGACAAATTATTTTCCTATTGAAGAAATATAATAATAATATAATATATATATATATATATATATATATATATATATATAATATATATATATATATATATATATATATATATATATATATATATATATATATATATATATATATATATATATATATATATATATGGAATGTCCCAGAATGAAACAAAGCCACTTCATGTAAGGGTACATTAATGGAAAATAGGAGCATATTACTCTATACATGTATGCTCATTAATGTTTTGTTATGGAGATACAGCTCACATCAGTCAACTGTATAGTTAAATATTGCAACACTGGCAAACTAACATATGAGATGAGTGATATGGAGGTAGTGTGTTGGAAAACTACAAGCAATGAAATTATACCTTTGAATTGAGTCAGGTGATAACCAATCGCAGGTTAATTTACCAACATACAAATCAGATATCTCCACCACTCACATTATCATCATATCATAATATAAGATTTTTGTGGTTGTAAGTCTTTTTGTTTTAAAATTTTAAAGGGTTTTAGTGAGTCTTTCGCTGTGGCGCTAGACATATCAAAAGCCTTCAAAAGAATTTGGAACAAAGCTTTGTCTTACAAACTTCCCTCTTTCGGAATCGTACACATATATATACACAACAAATATATAGAATAAATTAAACAAATCTTTAACATTCAACTTAAAATGAAAAAGTACAACATACCATTATATAAGGAAAATTACTAAAACTATCAAAATTTTCAAATATCAATATATAAAAAAAATAAAAAAAAAAAATATATAATATAATATATATATTATATATATATATATATATATATATATATATATATATATATATATATATATATTATATATTATTATATATATATATATATTATTAGTAAATAAGGGAAGTACAAATTTTTTTCTATTCAGCCTACCTATGTAGAGGAAATGATTGTAATATCCTTTGCTATTTACTGATAAATTAAAAAAATCATATTACGATCATTTCCTCAATGTGGGTAGGTTGAGTAGAAAATTTTTTTTTAAATACTATTCTCATTTATTACTATAAAATTTTATTATATATATATATATATATATAGTTGTCCCCAATCTTTGGTTGTGGTTATCAGACGGTTGAGATTTGAGGGTGTAACAACGAAGGCTTAGGTTTTTCTTTTTATTGACAAAATAAAATGATTTGGTGTCTACACAGTAGAACAAAACCAGAATAGGAACAAGAAGAGCAAGAACCCTAGCTGAAATTATAAAATAATAACAACTAGTGATATTATATATATAATATTTATATATACTATATATATATATATAATATATATAATATATATATATATATGGAACCGACGGGTTGGAATTTGGCCGGGGCCGGGGCCGGGGTTCTGGCCGGGGTTGCCTAAAATTTGTAAAGAGGTCAAAAGCACTGAAATTTTACTTCAAAAAAATTAGATATAAATTTAATTGAGGTTTATTTAATTATATGAAAGGCGTAGAATAGCCAAAATTCACTTAAATTAATGATTATATGGATTTTCTCCGAAAAAATTCCTTAACAGGAAAATTTGGAAACACCTTAATTCTTCTAATCTTATCTCTGATCGCCAGTATGGCTTTCGTAAAGAACGTTCTACTGTGATCTTCTTTCCCTACTTTCTGACTCTTGGTCCTCCGCTCTTCGGGGTTTCGGTGAATCTTTCGTTGTGGCGCTAGACATATCGAAAGCCTTCGATAGAGTCTGGCACAAAGCTTTGATTTCCAAACTTCCCTCTTTCGGAATCTATCCTTCTCTCTGTAACCTTTCCTCTAATTTCCTTTCCGGTCGTTCTATAGCAGCTGTTGTAGACGGCCACCGTTCTTCCTTATAAATCTATAAATAGTGGTGTTCCTCAAGGATCTGTCCTATCTTCAACTCTTTTTCTAATTTTTAATAATGATCTTCTCTCTATTACTTCGTCTCCTATACACTCCTATGCCGATGACTCCACCCTTCATTACTCCTTTCAATTTGAAAGACGTCCCTCCCAACAACAGTTGATAGATTCAAGAAGGATGGCCTTGGAGCAACTGACCTCTGATCTTTCTCGTATTTCAAATTGGGAGAGAGAAAACATGGTCGTTTTCAATGCCTCAAAAACTCAATTCCTCCATCTTTCTACTCGACACAATCTTCCACACAACTATGATATCTTCTTCGAAAACACTCAACTCAAACCTTCATCTGTCCTCAATATTCTCGGTGTTTCTTTTTCTCGTGATCTTTCTTGGAAAGATCACATTATTTCTCTTTCTAAACAAGCTTCTAAGAGGTTGGGTGTTCTGAGGCGCCTTCGTGTTTTTTTTTACGCCACCCCAGTTGCTTGCTCTGTATAGGGGTGTTGTTCGCCCCTGTATGGAGTACGCCTCGCACATCTGGGGTGGTTCCACACATACAGCTCTTCTCGAAAAGGTGGAGTCTAGGGCTTTTCGTCTTATAAACTCTTTTGCTCTTACTAACTCTCTCCAATCTCTTTCTTCCCGTCGAATTGTTGCGTCACTCTCTCTATACTATCGCTATTACAACGGACATTGCTCTTCTGAACTCTCACGTCGCATACCTCCTCCATTGAGAAGGGCTCGTGCGATTCTCACTTTCTACACAGTCTCATCCTTTCTCTGTCCAACTCTCCGACCCCAGACTTAACCGCTATGCTCAATCTTACATGTACTCTACTGGTAAAGTCTGGAACACACTCCCTTTATCTGTTTTCCCAACTTCCTTTGACTTGCACACTTTTAAACGCCGTGTATCGGGTCACGTCGGCCATTAGCGACCAGATTCCATAATGTTCCCCAACTCTGGTGGATATTGGTGGGCCTCTGGCCTTTGCTCACCAGAGGAGACAAAAAAATTATATATATATATATATATATATATATATATATATATATATATATATATATATATATATATATATATATATATATATATATATATATATATATATATATATTAAATTATTTGTTTGAAGAGAGATATAGCCTAAAAAACTTTGGGAATTTACGAAATTTGGTAAAAATTGACTGTCTTCAAGGCTATATATCTCGAAACCAACGAATCGCATTGAATAAAGTATAGAGAGGAATTTGTATCCCCATTTTCCTCTATACACCCACCAAAAATAAATGTTATAGTTGTAGTTTTTTTGTTTTAATTTTTTTGTCGAAAAGGTGGATTTTTTTTTAAAATAGTTGTTCAGTTTTTGGGTTTTAACATTTTCCCTGTAACTCTAGAAACAAAAGTCTGTTACAAGTTTTTGTTGCTAAATAGAATTCTAAATAGACTTAGAAAACACTAGAAAAAGAGAAAAACTATATACACTGAAAATTTCAGGAGAATCGGCTGAAAATAAAAAAAAAAAAAAAGTTTGAAATTGATTGTCCCTTCAAGTATAATTTCCCATTTTAACCCCGGCCGGCAAAAAATTTTCCCTGATTTTTAGCCGGGGCCGGGGTCAGTAAAAATGGCCGGGTTTCCCGGTCGGTTATATATATATATATATATAATATATATATATATATTATATATATATATATATATATATATATATATATATATATATATATATATATATATATATATATCACTAGCACTGACAGGTTGGGGATATAGGGGTAGAGCACCCAGCAGAAAAATAATCATGTACCATGAATTTATATTTTTACTGCTGTACTACAATAATATTTAAGTTAAAATAACTTGTTTTTTTTAAATAAGTTTCTTATTCATACATATTATAATACAAGATGCAAATACATGGCACACAAAAGCTTATCTATAAGGGCTCTGCCCCCTTTACCTCCGATCTGTGAGTACGGGTAATAAAATTTACATATATATATTTATTTGTTTTATATAGTCTTGAATCTGATTTAACACATTGAAAAAAAAAACAAAAACTGAAAGGACATACTCCTTTGAATAGGACAAATGAAAATGTAGCAGACAAAATGATACACCATATTGAAAAGAAATAAAAATTTAAATCATTTCAAATATATAAATATCTTTTTTTTTTCACAAAAACCTTTGCAGTTCTCTGATAAACCGAAAAAATACATATCAAGATAATTTCCTCTACGTAATTAGGCTAAGTAGAAAAAAAAAATTTTGAGAGTTCCATTCTTAATTACCAATTTTTTTCTTAAAACCCATTCTACAGTGAAAATCATCACACACACAAATAATAAAAAAATAAAAATATCATGAAGTATATTGTGGATTTTGAATTGGGAATCCACCTGACTGAAAAATATATATTTTTCCTTTCAAAGACCCATTCTATAGTGAAAATTATAACACACACACAATAAATAAATAAAAAATCATAAACTATATTGACGAAGGTTTTGAAACTGCTCTAATATTCAATTCTCTAAAGCTTTTTTACCAAACAGGAATGTAATGCATATTATGATTTAAGAGTTTATAAATTACCTCGTCATCCCATGATCCTGAAACAAATATGTTAGCTCTAATACTCAAAGAATTTGATGGTTTCCATCGTAGAGCATTGATTTTTCTTGAAACATATTTCCTGTTAGTAGTAAACCTTGAGTTAATACTTTTCTTGCCAGACATTTTAATTTGAAATTTGAATTGTTTTTCTTCCACTGTCAAAGGAATAAGGATGCAGAAAGAGTATCGTATCGATATCAATATTTTTAACGATAATATCGAAAAAAATTCGATGATATTTTCAAAGCCGATATATCGATATTTTATCCTCAATATCGAATCAACGTTTTTTTTTATTATTTCTAGGAATTTCTAGTTTTCTGCTCCTTTACAAAAATAAAATTTAAGCAAAATTTGTTATTTTTCATATGATCGAGTGCATTTTGGGTGATGGTGACATTTTGTTTGACTCAGGAGAGGACGGGAGGTCTGGCAGGTTAGATCATGCAAGAAAAGTAGAGGCTTATATATATATATATATATATATATATATATATATATATATATATATATATATATATATATATATATATATATATATATATATATATATATATATATATATATATATATATATATATATATATATATATATATATATATATATATAATATATATATATATATATATATATATATATATATATATATATATATATATATATATATATAATATATATATATATATATATATATATATATATATATATATATATATATATATATATATATATATATATATATATATATATATATATATATATATATATATATATATATATATATATATATATATATATATATATATAATATATATATATATATATATATATATATATATATATATATATATATATATATATATATATATATATATATATATATATATATATATATATATATATATATATATATATATATATATATAATATATATTATATATATATATATATATATATATATATATATATATATATATATATTATATATATATATATATATATATTTATAATATTATATAATTATTTATTATAATTTTTTAATTCTAAACCGATATTTCTATATTTTTAACCGATAGTATCGACCTCAATTTGATATTTATATATTATAAACTATTTATTTATTTTCACTATTTTATCTAGCATACATACTTTATTTGTTTTAAGTTCTCTTTTATATTGGAGAAATTATATTAAATTTTCCTTTATAAGGTTTTATAATGTTTTTTTATATCGATGTGGCACTTAACAGTTTGGAACCTAAACAAGCTGCCGGTTTTCAAATTCACTTTTCAAATTTTCGTCAACGCGTTTAGATGTATTAAAAAATGTAAGTTTTTTTGTTTGTTCGTTATAGATTTCGAAGTTCTGAATTCAGGCATGACTTATGAGGTAATTTTTATCTTCACTACTTTTTTAACTATATAACCAGAGTTTAATTTTGTTATATAAAAACTTGGTAGCTGAATTATGATCAGTTTCTATTTAAAAACCTTGATCGGAAAGAGAATGGTCGGAATTTGCGTTACCATTAAATAATTTAAATGACTTACTTTTATTGGTTTCAAAGAATGTTGCTTCTTGAAATTCCTTTATGTGTAAATATGATATATTTTAGAACTCCAAAGGTATATATTTGAGTAGAAGTCAATTAAAGGGATAGTAACAAAGAGGTGAATAAGGATAGGATATGACCTCATACCTGAATTCAAAACTTTAAAGATTTGTAACGAACAAGCAACTTACCTTTCATAAAACGCTTAACGCGTTGACGTATATTTGAAAAAGTACTATTTTAAAACAGGTTGCTTATTTAGGCACTGTCAAGTGCCACATCAATATAAAAAACAAACCAACTTTATAAACCTTTAAGAAGGAAAATTTCTCCAATATAAAAGAAAACAAAATAAACAAAAGTATATACAATAGATATAATAAAGGTCTATGCCTACACCAGCAATTTTTTTTTAATAAAAGCTTTATATACATAGAATTTTTTGGCCAATTTACTACCTTCCTCTATTTTGGTTTAATGAAACCATCCACCACCTTCTTTTCCTTTTGTTTTTAAGTAATTGTAATTTTTTTCCGCACAATAAAATAAAAGCTGCTGTTGCAACCTCAACATCCATATTTGTATACAAACATTTGAAATTCCCGCTCCGAACTTTGCTGGAAACGTATTTCGTCCAATATGCAAACGAGCATGTGTGTAGCCGGCTTTAGTGCTACCTTCTATGAAAAGATTCTGGCAACCCCTGTTCTTGTTTCAACTTCATAGACTTTAAAGTCTATGTTCAACTTGCATGTAATCAGCTGATTGATCATAGACCATAAATTTTAAGATAAGGTGAAAAAAAAACAAAAAAAACAAAAAAAAAAACAGCGTGTTTAAAGCTAACCAATAAAAAGACACTTATAACATGTTTAAAGAGGTACCTATACTCCACTTTCCAAATCAACAGAATTTTAATTACTGACTAAAGACTTGTTAGTGACTCTCTAGTGTCGCCATATTCAAGTTTTATTAAAGTTTTATTTTATCCAAGAAATGAGGACATTCTCCTTCAAGGTCTCGTGATTGAGAACGAAAGACCTTTTAATCAAAGTAACAAAAAAAAAAAAAAGTTTTTAAAGCTAAATATCATCTTAGCTACATATTAGCATATATTATATTTGGTGAACAATGTGAGATTTTGTGGATAGATTAACATAGTAATGCTAATAGAGCAATTTATGTGATATTGGCCTTTACTTTCTTGTTCAATAGTAATAGCCTAAAAAGGCCAACTCGTATTTTAATTTACCCTAAGTCAAAACAGTGTATAATAAAATTAAAATATATAGAACATTATAGGTTAGGCCTATATTTTTAGCATTAACAGACCATGTAGGGATATTGGGCAAAAGTTAGTTCATGATAACAGAATATTTTGGTAATATGTTGGGTTCAATTGAGCATTTTTTTTGGGTAATAAGAATGGAACTCCTAATTTTTTTCCTATTCAGCTGAACTATGTAGAGCAGCGGTTCCTAACCTGGGGTACGCGTACCCCTGGGGGTACGTCTGCTATCGATTGTATTTTTTAAGTTTTTAGATTTTTCAAATTACGAAATTTATCAATATATAATATATATATATATTATATATATATATATATATATATATATATATAATATATTATGTGAATGAAGCAAAGTGAAAAAAAATTCAATCAGTGAATGGCAATTTTTGTAAGAAAAATGGTAATTGTAGTGTTCACAGTAGTGGATTTTTTTTGTAGAAGACCAGGTTGCTAAAAATAATAATACATATGCGTTGCGAGTTTGACTGGAACTATATATAGTGATTTGAAACTATATATATATATATATATATATATATATATATATATATATATATATATATATATATATATATATATATATATATATATATAGACTGACTGCTGTTGGAATCAGTCGCATTGGAAACAGCTAGGAAAGAAGAAAAGAAGAGCCAGAGAAGGGATTGAGAGTGATGTAAGATCTCTGAGGAACTATTAGAAGAGGAAAGAAGATGGAGCAGATTAACTAATGCCAGATATTGTTCAGCAGAGGATAAATGAAATTTTTGAATATTTTAAAATTTTATATTTAGTGTTTTTTTTTTATTAATTCAAAATTAGAAATTGAATTTAGATTAAATAATGAAACAAAATTAATTTTAAACGGACTATAGTGGAGGAGCAACAAAATTTTGAATAGCAGTTCTTTTCAATAAGTAAAATATTTTAAATAGACAAATTAAAGAGGGTGTGAAAAATTTATATATATACAACATCTGGTTGATAAAGGATTGGGATTTCGTCGCAGTCAGGACAATTGGAGAATTATTCTTTGCATGGTATCTAAAGGCTGGGAACCTTTTTTACTAGTATTTTCCTCCCATGTACAGTTGCAGGAACATGTAGTTTCTGCAGCCAACGCCACCCTGCATCTTGCGGGATATGGTGTAATGAATAAAAAAAAAAATATATATATATATATATATATATATAATATATATATATATATATTAATAGTTTAATTATCATTTTCCTAAAAACTTTTCAAAATATAAATTTACTATATAATACATTATACTTTTATTACAAACAATTAGTTTTATTGTACTATGAAAAAATACCAGTTGAGCTGCCACTTAGAGATTAGTAAGAGTGAGTAGCGAGTCTTGATACAATAAGAAAAAGGGATCTGTTTCAAGGCCAGATCTTGATACAATAAGAAAAAGGGATCTGTTTCAAGGCCAGATATACTTATGCGATGAATTTGCTACATGATTATAGGAATTGAAAATTGCAAACAAATTTTATAGCTATTTTGGAGAATATATATATATATATATATATATATATATATATATATATATATATATATATATATATATATATATATATATATATATATATATATATATATATATAGTGATTATTATTTTTATTTTGTAGGTTAGTCCTTTTAATTGGCCATTATGGGTAATTAATGAACAGTTCTATTTTGGTTAGGTTAGGTCTATTTACTGGCCATTAGGTGTAGTTTTACCCTTTTAAGTCCAGGTTAGGTTAAGTTGAGCTGATTTATTAGATCTAACAAATTGAACCTAACCTGGACTTAAAGGGTAAAATTGCACTTAACAGTTAGAAAATAACCTAATTTCACCAAAAACCACTTTGTTAACTACATTTAATGGCTAATAAAAAGGCCTAACCTATAAAAAAAAAATATTCACTAAGTATATATATATATATAATATATATATATATATATATATATATATATATATATATATATATATATATATATATATATATATATATATATATATATATATATTATTATATTAATATATAATATATATAATATATATATTATAGTATATAGTATATATATATATATATATATATATATATATTATATATATATATATATATATAATATTGTGCATAAAAAAAATGAATTATGTATATTGTATCTTTATAAGACAAATACATATCTGAAAAACAATAGTTTTTTTTGAGAAGTACTCATTTTAAGCCCACAATATTTTTTGTTGCAATAATAAAAAATTTCTTTTTGATATATCACATTTTTGTTTACCTTTATCACATTCTTTTTAGTAACTACTAATTGAAAATGTTGCAAAAATGCAAGACACCAATCATTACTATAAATTATTACTAAAACTATCAAAATTTCAAAATATCAATAAAAATTGAAATTTCAAAATATTGATATAAAAGGTCATAACTTCTTAACCTAATATATATATATATATATATATATATATATATATATATATTATATATATATATATATATATATATATATATATATATATATATATATATATATATATATATATATATATATATATATATATATATATATATATATATAATATATATATAATATAATATATATATACAAAATATATAAAAAAAATTTTTTAACATTTTTTTTAAAGCCAATGGTCCAGCAACCTTATTGTACTAGAGACTCATAGACTTTGTTATTTTCAAATCCCTACATATTGTTTCAGTTGAACTCGCGATGCGTACTTATGTTGCTGATTTCAGCTACCTGGCCTTAAATGAAAAAATCCACTACTGTGGAGTAAAAAAACTTAAATTAAAAAAATTCAAATGATTAAAAATAGAGGAGGTATATGATGGGAGAGTTCAGAAGAGCAATGTCCATTGTAATAGTAATAGTATAGAGAAAGATTGGAGAGAGTAAGAGCAAAAGAGTTTATAAGATGAAAGGCCCTATACTCCACCTTTTCAAGAAGACATGTATTCACAGCAGCAAAATGGTTGGGTATAAAAGAAACTTTTCAGAGGTTGTAAGTTGGGCAAGATATGCAATTTTTATTTAGAAATATTTTTTGTATATCCATCCATTTTGGTGCTGGTCACAAGAAAGTTTTAAAAATTTTCCTATGCACAGCATCAAAGTCTTTGTATACAAAAATTTTTTCAAAATAAGAATGGTGTATCTCAGGCTTCTGTACAGCCTTTGTAAATTTCATGTTAAAAAACTGAAAAATCTAAAAGTTATTGCAAATTTTTATAATTAATTTTACCTGGTGTGGTGGTTAGTTTAACCCCATTTCTGAACAATGTTAATATTTTCTAAACTTTAAAGAAAACTCACATTATTTTATATGCATACACTTACTTTTCATATTTTCTAATACCACGTAGTTGGATTTTTTGTAGTCAATATAGTTTTTTTGGGATGCTGTTTAGGAAAAATTTCAAATTTTAGCAGAAAATCCACCAAAAGAATGGAAAATTTTTTGTTATAGTTACCATTTATTAAATTTATTTTATACAAAACATTGAAATATGAAGATTATTTTACCTAAAAAATTCCAAAATTGAGAACATAAATAGTTTCATAAAAAAATATTTGCTTACAATTTACTTTTGAGGGTGGTTAGTTTTACCCTGTATATATATATATATATATATATATATATATATATATATATATATATATATATATATATATATATATATATATATATATATATATATATATATATATATATATATATATATATATATATATATATATATATATATATATATATATATATATATATATATATATATATATATATATATATATATAATATATATATATATATATATATGAATTTGGTGCAATCTATTCCAGTAACATTAAAAAAAAAAGTTTTGAAACCCATTTTAAAGGGGGAAAAAAATGATAATGTTAGTGTATATAAGATAGAATGTAAAGATTGGGATAATGTTTATTTAGGAGAAACTACAGATTTTTAAACATGAAAACATTAAACATTTTAAACACTCATATAATTTGAGAGTCTATGATTTAAATTCTGGATTAATATCATATAGAAATCTAGAGAACCACCAAATAAACACAGATACAGCTTCTGTTGTATCCTCTATTAACAAAAACAACTCTAGAAAATTTTCCTGTTTTGAAATTAACATTGTTCTAATTTGATTGTATTTTTTGTTTTTATTCTAAACTCTAGGTCTGACCGTGACAAGCATACTTGAATTTATAAGTTTTATTTAAAAATTTGAAAATGGAAAATAAAGAAAAAGAATTTGCAGCTGAATATTCATCAGCATTGTTAGAACTAAAAGTTAACTCAAGACCTTTAATTATGATGTTGACAGATTTAGCAAAGGAGAATGAAATTTATGCAAAAATAGTTACCGAAGTCATAATCCATTATATATATAAGGTAAGTTAAGATGAAAGAAATAATCTTTCTAGTAAAATTGCAATCAGCAAGCTAGCCTAATGTTACTGACATTAATGTAATTAGCTTTTTATTAATATACCTGTATATTATTAGAGACTTGTATTTTATATGAAAAATACTGTTTGTGAATTCTCTCTCTCTCTCTCTCTCTTTCTCTCTCTCTCTCTCTCTCTCTCTCTCTCTCTCTCTCTCTCTCTCTCTCTCTCTCTCTCTCTCTCTCTCTCTCTCTCTCTCTCTCTCTCTCTCTCTCTCTCTCTCTCTCTCTCTCTCTCTCTCTTCTCTCTCTCTCTTCTCTCTCTCTCTCTCTCTCTCTCTCTCTCTCTCTCTCTCTCTCTCTCTCTCTCTCTCTCTCTCTCTCTCTCTCTCTCTCTCTCTCTCTCTCTCTCTCTCTCTCTCTCTCTCTCTCTCTCTCTCTCTCTCTCTCTCTCTCTCTCTCTCTCTCTCTCTCTCTCTCTCTCTCTCTCTCTCTCTCTCTCTCTCTCTCTCTCTCTCTCTCTCTCTCTCTCTCTCTCTCTCTCTCTCTCTCTCTCTCTCTCTCTCTCTCTCTCTCTCTCTCTCTCTCTCTCTCTCTCTCTCTCTCTCTCTCTCTCTCTCTCTCTCTCTCTCTCTCTCTCTCTCTCTCTCTCTCTCTCTCTCTCTCTCTCTCTCTCTCTCTCTCTCTCTCTCTCTCTCTCTCTCTCTCTCTCTCTCTCTCTCTCTCTCTCTCATATATATATATATATTTTACAGAAAATAACAACTTTGACTGCTCCTCACTCTTTCTCGAAATTTAGTATCTTTCCAATGATACAGATGTCCACATTTTACCTTCTGCTAAAGTTGAACTCTCTTCTTGAACATTTGTTTCTAATTCCAATTTAGAACATTCCAGAGCTAATTCTCCTCCACCAACCCTCTCCAGCTCATTTATATACAACATTGTAATTGTAATAGATGTTATTTCTGCACTCTTTTAGCTTAACCATAAGAAAATCCATAGTTCTGATTCTGATGGTATCCCACTTGTGGTTCTTAAGACTTATTATCCCAACTTTGCAATCTACGTAGGTAAACTATTTTTTCTCTGTCTTTTCACTTTGACCTTTCCATCCTAATGAAAATGTGTGCTCATTTAACCTTTTGTTGATCAAAGGGGATCCCTTTCAACCCTCTAATTAAGAGTTTTCAGATCTCTCTGTAACAAGAAAATTTGGAAACGTCTTAATTCTTTTTATCCTCTCTGATTATCAGTATGAACATTTGTAAGCTGTCAAGGTGATGTGTTTCATCTGATTCTTGATTCTCTGCTTTTATGCGTTTGGATGAGTTCTTGCTGTGGCAATGTTGCATGAAGAAAAGTTTTCAAAAAGAAATTATTTATGATTCAGGGAGGAAAAATATGCCAACCACAAACTTCATAGTTTCTCCATTAAAGACCTTCTTATCATTTTTAGGTTTATAAACTATTTCAGTTTTCTTTTAATGATCTTATATATTTCTGTTGTAATGTTTTAATTAAACCTTTTTTTTTTTTTTTTTTAATATTTTTTTTTATAAAAATTTTGTTTTTAATATATTTTATTTTACTTTATAGTCTCAATGTTACTTAAATATATTGTGAATATAACTATTTTAAAAAGGATTTGTTTTTAATTTCTAATTGTAAATGCACAGATTCTCCCTCTCTCTCTTAAATGTTCAGTTTAATTAATGTCATAGACACAATTGCAAGTAATCAAATATTTTTTATCTTTTTTTTTTTTTTTTTTTTAATAATATTATCTCCTATATTCTTTGGCTTTTATATGTCATATGAATGACTTTTGGATTATATAATTTTTATGAGGACATCAGACTTTGCGGTAGGTAAGAGTCAAAAGGAGGACCAAGGGAGTTGCTTGAAGGAAAACAATATGATCAATAATTATAATAATGAAGAATACCTGAATCAATGAAATAAATGATACAAAATATATCTTCAGTCGTAAACAGTGAAAAACTAGTTTTAGTAAAAAAAAAAAAAAAAATTTTTTAAACAAATGTTACAAATAAAAAAATTTAGCGATTAAAGATGACAATAAATAAATTTTTCAAAGATCTCTAACAACTTTTGCAAATCTTCCTTTCCTCCTCTTATTCGATCTGATGGATCTGTAGCTAACACTCCTATTGAAAAGACAAATCTCTTTGGTCTCCTTTCTATCTAATCCTACCGTGGATGATTCTGGCATCCCTCCTCCTACTTTTTCTTTTCTCAGGTGTCCCATGTCTTTACCCGTGATTTCTTATGATTGGGTTCATGGTAATATGAAATCTATGAACATAAAGAAGGCAAGTGGCCCGGATGGCATTCCTCCTTGGGTTTTGAGGGAGTGTGCTTCCGAGCTGGCACCTGTCCTCGTTCAACTCTACTCTCTATCCTTAATACTAATACTTTTCATCGGTGTTGGAAGCGCGGATATGTTCAACCGATCCCGAAAAAGGTAGCCGCTCTGAACCTTCTAACTATCGTCATGTAGCTCTTACTTGTATTCTATCTAAAGTCTTTGAAACTCTCCTCAACTCTCATTTTCTTGATTATTTGGAATCTCACTCCCTCCTTTCAGATCACCAGTATGGCTTTCGACGCTCGAGGTCTACTGGTGGACATACTTTCATATCTTACTGATCTTCTACACTTAAGGACTATGGGGAGTCTTGTATGGTGGTGATTGACATATCCAAGGCTTTTGACCGGGTATAGCATGTGTAGCTACTCTCTAAGCTCTCTTCCTTTTGGCTTTCCTCCTTTTTGCTTACTCATGTTTAGTTTCCTCTCAAATCGCTGCATATCAGCACCTGTTGATGGAGTGACTTCTTCCCTTTTAATTGTGGTGTTCCTGAGGGTTCTATTCTATCTCCTTTATTCTTACTTTTCATCAGCGACCTCCTCAGCTGTTCTTCTAGCTCTGTTCATTCTTATGCCTATCTCTCAACTCTCTATTCTTCTACTCATTTCAAATCTGCTTCCTCTTTTGCTTCTTGAGTTGCTTCTCGTCTGCAACTTTCCGATTCCATTCTTGCCGATCTGGATGGGATTTCCCAGTGGGGCCACCACAACCTTGTGAAATTCAACTCTTTGAAATCTCGACTTCTTCACATCTCTCTCTCAAAAACACCTCCCAACTTTGGTTTCTCCTTCGACGGCTCTCCAGTCTCACCTGTGAACAACATAAATATTCTAAATTATCTTGGAAACCTCATATCACAACAGTTGCTAAGGTGGCCTCTAAAAAGCTGGGAGTTCTGTTCAGATAGTGGGAATTGTTTTCTTCTGAACGGTTACTCAATTATATAAGGGTCTTATCCGTCCTTGTATGGAGTACTGTTCTCACATTTGGGGTGGTTCCAGTTCCACCCTTTTTTTTTGGATAAGGTTGAGTCTCAGCTAAAAGACTAATAAACTGTCCCCTACTTTCAGACTTCCTTGACACTTTCTCTGCGAGGTGACGTTGGCATACTTTCTTTTCTATAGGTACTACAATGGCAGGTGCTCGAGGGAGTTGACCTCTCTCATTCCACCTACAATGTTAATTGGAGAGTAATTCAAACCAACAATTTTTTTTTATCTGTGTATTTATTTATTTATTTGTTTATTTTTTTTGAACAGAGGGCTTACAAACTTCCAACTTTGTATTTAGTTGACTCCATTGTTAAAAATGTTGGAATGCCATACAAGAGGCTATTTGCAAGCTCGATTGATAAAGTTTTTCCTCATGTTTTTGAAAAGGTTTGTTATTTACATTATGAAGTTTACATTATGTTAGTATTTTTGCAATTTATTAAGAAAGAAATTATATTTAAAGCTTAAAGGTTTTAAAATATTTTTAAACAGGTGGATGAAGAAGGTAGAAGAAAGTTATATAAATTAAGGCAAACATGGAATGATGTCTTTCCTCATTCTAGGCTATGTTATCTTGACACCAAAGTTAATGGTATTGATCCAGCCTGGCCTATTCCACCAATACCAAAAACCACATCATCAAATCACCAATTTAAGCATCAGGTAGTTTCTTTTTTTTTTTTTTTTTCTTTTTTTTTTTTTTTCAATTTTTTCAGTTTGAGGGTTAAGAAAAGAAATGGTTTCATTTTTTTAAAGTTTAAGTTTAATGGAAAGCATTTTTATATATATTAGGCAGTTTTTATAATAATTCCTTTTTAAAGTTTTTGATCAATTGCAATTAGTAAAAAACAAATTGTCAACTTTGGTTTATTGTCAGAAGTATTTTATGTACAATTAATTTTTTTTTAAAGTAAAATGAGCACACTCTGCTTAATATTGTGTAGACTATTTTTTTCATTGAAAATAAAAATGAATTATGTATATTTATACTGATATAGGAAGCACATGAATTGGATATTTCTAATTGATTGACTTGTTCTGAGAATTTTTTTAATACTTCTAGTTACTTTTGCCACTCTGTCCATAATCCCTCATTAAGTTTTTATATATATATATATATATATATATATATATATATATATATATATATATATATATATATATATATATATATATATATATATATATATATATATATATATATATATATATATATATATATATATATATATATATATATATATATATATATATATATATATATATATATCAGAAAATATACATAGCACCATGGAAGGCAAAGGAAATATGCTCTAGTACGTTGTTAAAAACAATGAGTACTGATAATTCAAAAGATCAAAAAGTTCCCATTTTCAGTACACCACCCCAAGATTCTAGATTAAAACCAGATATAAAATGCAAAGAATCTGAAAAAGTTGATCTAAAGAAAAAGGGTAAGTATTTATTTTTAAATATTTTAGGATTAATTTTGCATAAATGATTAGAAAGATTCTGTATTTTATACATATCTTTAAAACATATGATGGAGGCTTGAGTTCAAGTACATGTGGATGCCTTTAGTACAAAATCCCCATAGTATTTGTAAGTACAAAAGAGTCTTCTTCTTTTTTTTTTATTTTCACATAATTCTTTGTTAAATGCAACAGGTACAGATTGTTTAAGAGATCAAAAAGCTTCTACTTTAAGTACACCACCTCAAGATCCTAGATTAAATTCTGATTTAAAACGCAAAGTCCATGAAAAAAAACACCCAAAGAAAAAAGGTAATTACTTATTTTTAAATTTTAGTTTGCATAAACATGTAGGAAAAAAAAACGATGCTGTATTTTATACATATTTTTTATATACTTGCTTTCAAATATATGTAGGACCCTCTAGGGATAGAGCGATACCAAAATTTTAACTGATACCGATAAGTTTAAACCACCCGATACCTGTTGTATAGTCTATTTTTTCATTGAAAATAAATTTTTTTTTTTTGACTGGATTCATGAAAAATAATCATTAACTTTAAAATTTAGGTTTTCTGCTATCGGTAATGTTATTTTGAACGCTAAAAATTATTGAAATAGGAAACTTTAGGTCTGTCAAAATGGATTCTATCCCACAATCCATGTGCTAAAAATACATATATATATATATACAGGTTTTCCCACTCACTCATCTCCAGATAATTAAATTTGCCACGAACAAACCTGGTTTTGGGTGGTATTTTGAGTTTGCTGAATCAGGTGGATGTGTAGTGATGATATAATTAGGTTCGTAACTGTTGAGATATTATTGCGTAATGAATGTTTGTATATATTTGTTTAGTGGACTGTTATCATAGAGGTTGGAATGGTTCTGAAAAATGTTTTTGAAGTATAGTGCTGATGATGAATGTGGAGATCTTAAAAGGCCTCTTGGAGGCTGTGGTGGATGATGTAATAGGTTGAAGATGTTGAAGTGAAATTATTTACCAAGCATATCAATTTCTCTTACGGGAAGAATTTGTTTCCTTATGTAAGCGTTGGATTTGGGTGATTTTGGAACAACTTGTTATGATTCAGAAGTGCAAAATTTTTTGTTTTGTATTTTTACTATTTTGGAGGGGGAAGTTGTAGGGTACCATAATGCGCAGTTAAGTATGGCTCTTGTAGAATGCAAAGGTGATGGTTGCCGACTAATTACTAAAATAATTTTGTAAGAATGTGCATTAAATATATAGTTTCCTGTTTGCATAGTTTATTATTTGGAGAATATGAGTTCAGAAGGTGAATTGTATCTGAAGTGAAACTAAGAAACTTGGGGGATTTGCTCAAAGAATTTTTGTAGGAAGACTAACATTTTGTTGATGTAAGCCATGTTTCTAGTTGTTGAATGCAAATTTGTGTGTCTCTGGTGATTGTAGGTATGGATGAGTTTCGAACGGTGATGGAAAATGTTATCAGTGTAAATTATTAATTTTGTTTATTAGATTTACGAGGTTTTTGAGTCTTATTACTAGTACTACTACCATTATTTTTATTATTATTATTATTATTATTATTATTATTTATTATTATTATTATTATTAGATACACGAGCTGTGTGACCCTATTAAAAATTGAAAATCAATTTTTTTTGTAATTGTTTGGTATAGAGGAGTTTGAATTTTTCTCTCTCTCTCTCTCTTTTTTTTTTTTTTTTTTTTTTTTTTTTTTTTTTTTTTGAGGTAAGCTTTGAAACATTTCTCATTCTATTTTTAATCATTTCCCATTTTGTAACTTATTTTACATTTCTTTTTATAAAATAAAATAGGGTTCCTTTCTTACCACCAACACACTTTCAGTTTTTTGGAACGAATATTTTTCTTTAATGACCGATCTTAAAATGTATCTCTTCACTATTTTTTTAAGACTCCACCTTGCATTATTCTTTCCATTTTAAGAACTAAAGAGCACATCAGCAAATAGTAGATCTGCTAGTGAAGAGACCTTTCAGTATCTGATTTCAGATCTTGTATTTCAAGAAGATAGGTTGTGAACCTTTTATCAGTTAATTTTTATTTTTATTATAAAATCATGGTCCCATAAACTAGTAATTTTAGTGATTCTGATGACACGGTTTTATTTATAACGCAGGATTTGAATATGTAGTAATTTTTAATTGATTTTTCTAGTTTTTGATCAAGTACAGATATTTAAAATTTTGTACTCAAGAATTAAGTACAAAATTAAATTGTAAATTAAGTATGTATACGTGCTTAGACGACCCAAATACTCTTAAAATATATTATCTTAATATTATATATTATTATTATTATTATTATTATTATTATTATTAATATTATTATTAAAATATATTTAATTATTTTAACAGTAAAACTAACCCCAGACTCATCTGAAAAACCATTAATAACATTCGAGTCATCAGAGTTTAAATCTCAACCTGTTGAAAAAACAGTTGCTGTTAACGAAAATTTATCGGAAAAATCTTCACATCATATTAAAGCAAACTTCTTCAGAAAACAAAAAACATTATGAAGTTTTTGGGTAAGTTGTCCATTCTTTGACCTTCAAATGCCTTTATTTTTATTTTTATATTCCAATATGATAAATGTATATAACATCATGCTTTATAAGTTATTAAAAGTTATGATAATTGATTGCAATTAGTAATTGACTCCAAAACAATACAATATCCTTGTGTTATTTTATTTAAATTTAAAATTTATAAGCATTAGCTTATTGTGTGAAAATTTCAGATTGATTTCAAAATCTGAAAAAATTCCCAAACTTTTTGGTAAGTTTATTTTGTTAAGGAATCTAAGCACAGCTTCTGTAACTAGCAATATCTTGGACTTTAGTTTCTCTGTTCTAATGCTTTTTTTTTATACATGAATAATGTAGTTGTCATATTTTTTTTTTATATATGCATTTTTATTTTTATTTCTAAAGTTTTTGTTTTTTTAGTTTAATTTTTGTATATAATATATTTTACATTTCTTTGCCTTATAATCCACTGCTCGATTAAATTTTTTTGTTTTACTGTCATAAAACTTTTTTTTTTTTTTTTTTTTTTTTTTTTTTTTTTTTTTTTTTTTTTTTTTTTTTTTTTTTTTTTTTTTTTTTTTTTTTTTTTTTTTTTTTTTTTTTTTTTTATTTAATATTTAAATTCTTAAGGTATAAAAAAACTTTTATAATAACTGTCCTTTATATTCAATTTAAAAATTTTTTTTTTAATATATATAAAACTTATTATTAAGCATTTATTTAGTAATATTGTACTCTTCTTAAAACTGTCTTTGTTATTGTTACTTAGGACTAAAAGGAATAGATTTTATATTTAAAACTTTATTATACTTCTTTTTTTTTGTGACTGATCCTTTTTTTATTTTAAAAAAGAATATTTTATTACTAAGATATTCTTTATTCACAAGTTAATGCTTTTTCTAACTTATTTCCTCTCTATCTTTTATTTGAGGTTGTGGAAAACTCGAAACAATATTAATAGAAAAGTATTTCAATTATTAATCAGATTTATATACTCATTTATTTGGTTTTCCTTTTTAAATTATTATGTTATCATTTTTTTAATTTCTTGTATATTAAATTTGCTCTTTAAATATGATAACTAATTTATTTAGTTATATATATATATATATATATATATATATATATATATATATATTATATATATATATATATATATATATATATATATATATATATATATATATATATATATATATTATATATATATATATAGCTTGTTTGGAAGAGAAGACATTGATTTACGTCAAATGCAAACAATTCCTCAATTACCCCATTCAAAGGAAGTCACATCTCCCAATTCAGTGTTATGTTTGGTGAAGGCATCTCAAACTAGAGATAAAACTGCTTCAGTTTCCATCGATGCTAGGGAAAAGGAAGTTTCAAATACTTCCTTGAAAGAGAATATTAATAAAGTTGCTTCTAAAGATACGAAAAACCCATTAAGTTTGATGGAGGCAACTCAAACTAGAGAAAAAAGTAATTTTGTCGTTGACACTATAGAAAATGAGTTTTCATGTACTCAACAGAAGGAAAAGATTAATTCAGATGCCTCTAGGGATTTGAAAAACTCTGTGTTATATTCAGTGCAAGCATCACAATGTAAAGATAAAAATTCTTCTATGGTCATCGAATACCAAAGAAAATGAAGCTTCATATACTCCGTGGAAAGAAAACAATCCAGTTGCCTCCAAGTATTTGGAAAACTCAATGTTATCCCAAACCGAAGATAAAACTACTTCAGTGGTTATTGATACTAGTAGAAAAGTAGATTCATGTATTCCATGGAAAGAGAATATTTGTCCAGTTGACCATAGGGATATAAAAGCATTTAATCCGTATATTGATTCTCAAAAGGAAGAAAGGAACAGAAGACTTTCCACTTATTCCAGAAGAAATTATTCCTTTGGTAATATTGCAGCCAGATGGGAGAAATTTAAAGAAAGAAAAACTCAATTTACAGAATATAAACAGTCATCTAACACATCAGGTATTTTATATATATATATATATATATATATATATATATATATATATATATATATATATATATATATATATATATATATATATATATATATATATATATATATATATATATATATATATATATATATATATATATATATATTAATTATAATATACCTAATTTAAGTGAAAAAAAAGACCTATTTCCTCAATGAAATCTATGCATTAGAGAGAAGAAGGCACCTACGTAGTCATTATTTTAGCTTAATTTTTCTTATTATTATTATTTTATTTATTTTTTTTTTTTTTTTTTTTTTTTTTACTCTAAAAATTATTTTCAAATTATTATCGGAATAAAATGCACAAAGTAAGATTTTGATTTTGATCTTTATATTCATTTGAATATTGTTTTTCCTTTTTTTTTCAAAGATATAATCAAACGAAAATATTGTGTGATGTTATTTTAATAGTGGCTTTGAATTATATTATTTATTTTTAATTTTAACTATTTTCAGCATTTCAATTTTTTTTCTTTAGATTTGAAGTTTGTTTTAAATTTCTTGAACCCTGTTAATATATTATATATATATATTATTATATATATATATATATATATATATAATATATATATATATATATATATATATATATATATATATATATATATATATATATATATATATATATATATATATATATATATATATATATATATATATATATATATATACTACTGAAAATTGATTTTTTTTTCACTCATGCATTCACATTTCTTTTAAATTCTTTACTCTTCAGCCTCCTCCTCAGTAGAATTGAAAAAATATTGCGAGATTTAACACATCTCAGTTCAGGTAGATCACTCCAGACTATGTAACTCTGTTGGAATAATCTGTAGCAAAAATTCTTCCTATTTTTCATAATTTTTCTGTTCATTTAGATGACTCCAAACTTTGCTTTATTGGAATGATCAGCTCTATTTCTTCTTTTTCCCCATTCCCTTTGACAAGAACGTGAATGCATCAGAACATGTTCAATCTTTGATCATTCAATAATAATTATGATTTAAGTTCCTTTGTTTTAGTAGGTGTCATGTAGACCATTTTCATTAAAGCTTTTTTTTGAAAAATTGCTAATCTAATTTAATTTTCCACTGGAAGACAAAATTTTATATTTGTGTTATTTTTTTTTTTATTTTTATTTTTTTTTTTAAATTTTAATTATAATTTACTTAAAAGTCATTTGCTGTTTATCTCCGTTACGAATCATTCGTCTTCAAAAATTTAAGAAATACAGGAAATTGAAATGTAATAATTTAGGCTAATTTTTATGCAATTGTATGAATGAGGTAAATTTTAGGTCAAACAAAATTATTTTTTAATTATTATTATTATTATTATTATTATTATTATTATTATTATTATTATTATTATTATTATTATTATTATTATTTTAAGAACTTGAAAACTTTGGAAAAAAAAAAAGAATTCGATTGTGAAATCAAATTAAATATAAATAAATAAGAATCAACTTGAAATTAGTGTTATTATTGAAGACCACATAATATAGTTCCTTTAGCCATATTGTAGTCAGGGAAAACCTAGACCAGTTTTCATTATAGTTCACGATATTTGAACCAGTTTTCATAATTGTACAATACTCGACTTTATTTTTGAGTACAAATTGCCTAGGGTTTTCTGAATTTTCCATAATATATATATATATATATATATATATATATATATATATATATATATATTATATATATATATATATATATATATAATATATATATATATATATATATATATATATATATATTATAATTTAACAAAATAAACCTACCTTTTTAACGTAGTTCATTTATATAAATCTTCATCTCTTAAGATCGACCTAAAAAATTTTAGAAGCTAGCCTTACATTGTTTAAACTTCAAAGAAAATTGCTCTACATATTTGTACAGAATAGAATATGATGCATTACAAAGAAAGTAAAGATTGTATTAAACCTTACTGGTTTATTAACACAATATATATATAACTATGAATAAAAAAAAATTTTGAATTGTAAAGTTAAAACCAATTAATAATTTATTTCAAATATACAGGACAATTATAACTTAAACCTGAAAAATCAACTCTTTTATCATTGATTTCTTGGAGCATCTTCCAGCTGGAACCCTTTGCATAATTTATTTAATGAATAGGACTCTCAATTTACTTTTTTTTATTTTTTATTATTTTTATTTTCTTAAAAAACCTTGAATATTATGAATATTACTCAAAGAAGTTACTTACAATTAAGATTATTATTATTATTATTTGTTTTGAGTAATTACTGGTGGATCTGGCTTCTATGACCTCTAATTGCGAGTAATATATATATATATATATATATATATATATATATATATATATATATATATATATATATATATATATATATATATATATATATATATATATATATATATATATATATATATATATATATGAATCAGGGACATGTCGGCCTTTAACTTGATTAGATTTCTGGTATTTCCCTAACTCTTGTGGAAATTAGTAGGCCTATGACACCTGCCCATCATAGGTTATATATATATATATATATATATATATATATATATATATATATATATATATATATATATATATATATATATATATATATATATATATATATATATATATATATATATATATATATATAGGTTCAAGATATTCAGACCCAGGATCATCTTGCAAAGACTCATGGCGAAGAGAGAAAATTGATCCATTCATATGTAAATAAAAAATATTCAGATCATGAATCAGTTTACACAGGCTCATGGCGAAGGAGGAGTTATAATAATTATTCACCAAACCAAGAGATGAACTCTCCTAATTACTATAATAGAAATATTGCGAAATCAGAAAATATACAATATAATGGAATCGAACTTCCCAGCGTCTCTGACAAACTTTTAAATATTATAAGTATTATTCAGTGTGAGTCTCAAACAAAGACAATCGATATTGATGGGAAGCCACGAGAGATACGTGTATATGGTGAACGAGCCATAATTTTAATGGACTGGGACAAACCTTACACAGTATCTTTTGAATCAATACAGTGTAATATTATTTTTGACAGTGGGGAATATGTTTTCCCCATGCAGATAGGTGAAAATTATCGTGAATTTTTTGTCAATGGAGAAAGTCATAGAATAAAATTGGGTGTGCCTACTCAAGAACTTATGCTAGATGGAAAAGGATATCAGTGCTTCTTTGGAAATAAACCTATAACTGTGCATTTCGCTGGTAAGCATAGAACTATTGGTTTAGATTGTAGGACTCCTAGGGTTCTTTTTGGACAAAATATAAATACAGAATTTCTTCTTGGATATGTTGAGTTAACAGTTGACTCAAAGAAAGTTGCAAAACTCTATTTAGATGCCAAACCTCAAGTATTTATGCTGGAGGAAAAGCCATATATAATAAAATTTATCTGCGCCTTCCAAAAAGTAAATATCAATGGAGCTAAGTTTTCTGTTGAGTTTGGGGGTTTTCCAATTTGTATTTTAGTTGAAGGTACACGTAAATATCTTCGATTTTCAAATCTTCCTTCTTTTGTTATTCCTGGAATCACTAAAGTTCAAGGAATGGAAAATGAAGATTTACCAGGGCCAAATTATGATTCTAATACACTCAGTCATGTAAGAGTTAATAGGGTACCTGATTTTCCATCTTTCCCAAATTGTCCTCCTCCGTCTCCTTCAATTGTTGTAAATAATAACTCAAAACCTTCTCAGACGTCTCAAGCAGCTCCACCTGTTGTAAATATTAATGCGGTATTTAATATTCCTCCTCCAACAATAGCTGCAGATGTTCCCCATCAGAATGCGACTCCAGTAAGTTTTAATACTTTTCCCCAGAAGTCTGAACCCTCTTTGACCCAAAAAGACATTTCTCAACAAATATTACCTGTTTTACCATCGGCACATCCAAGCAACATTAGTATAATTTCAGGATCTTACGTTAGTTCATCAGAATTTCCATGTAATCTTCAACACCCACCACCTATGCAATCCATTATCACAGATAATTACTGTCCACCATTATTTCCTTACCCACCACCACCTTTACCGTCTAAGGTAGCCACTCCATTTAAAGAGCCTACTCCTCCTCCCACAAATCCTGAAGCTGTTCATGATTTGGTAAATCGCTTGGTAAAATCAGGGGTAATTGAGAATTTAAAGGTTGGGAAAAATAAAGAAAACAAAATGAAAAATAATTACAGAAAGAAAGAAGACACCATTAAAAATGATTCCAGAGAAAGCCCTAATAAATTAAATTTCGTTGATGACATCCCTGTTGACAGCATGATGAAATTGGAAAATCTAAAAAGGTCAGTATCACTGCTACTACCACAACTAATTATTATTATTAAGTAATATGCAGTTGATAAAAATTTATTGATTCATATAATTACTTGTAAATCTAGTAAATATTTGTTTTCCTGTGTTGATAAAGAATGTGTTGTTTAATGTAAAAGGATTCAAAGTATGTATAAGGGAATTATCTCGTAAATTACAATTGCTTTGCTGATGTATATTATTATTATTATTTCCATAAAATTTAAAAAGATGGTTTAGTATAATTGCGTTTTGAAAGTTGATGGTAGAATTGTATTATAAAAAGGAGTTGTACATTATCTTTTTGAGGAAGTTTTTGTAAAATTTTAGCAGAGGAAACACGTTTTACATATTGGAAAAATAGATTTCCTATATATTGGATTAAAAGTTTTTAATTTTAAAGAGAGTCCAAGGAGACGGATATAACTATATGAAAGGATTGAATTGGAGAATTCTGTTAATGCAATCTGGATGAGACATTAAATGAGTAAATAGTCTCTATCTACAGAAAGATGTTGGAATTTAAATGTATATAGATTTATTGGATATTGTCGAGTAGATAATTAAAAAAATTATAATAAAGTTGATAGGGAATTAAAACATGAGAGAAGTATACAGATATTTAACTTCAAAATTTTTGTAGGCAATGATTGACTGACATTTAATTATTATTGGCGGTGAACTTTAGAGATGAAGAAAGGAAATTGCCTATTCTCTTCCTTAATTTATTCATAGTTTCTTTTTCTTTTATATGAAGTAAATAAAACTTTAAATGATAAATAATTAATGACTCAAATTATTTTGTAAATAAATATGATTTTTATATTATTTTCTGTTGCTCTTTAAACTACATTATAAAATATAGTAAATTAGTTTTCTCAGTTAAATTTTTTTCTTTTACAGACCTAATGATAAAATGAAAAATTCCTTACATCAAGGAGAACAATGTCTTATGTGTGGAGAAAGATACTTTGATGAAGAATTACACAACCAAGGAAGTTCTTTTAAGAACTCAAAGAATCGTGAATTTTATCCCCCATATGAGGGATTTTTTGCTGCAGAAGTTGAAGGATGACGACGAGAAGGGTAAGAACTAATAATTGTGTATGAAAAAAAAAAAAAAATTTAATATAATAATGCATGTTAAATAGTTCTATAGTTTAACATTTTAAATTTGTCCTCATTTCATGTATTGTTCCTATTTTCTTTTATTTTTTTTATTTCATTGTAATATTTACAACGTATATCAATTACTAAATATTACAGATGTAACAAGTGAAGTTGACAAACAAACTAGCACAAGTGATTCTTCTTGTGAGAAGAAAAAGAAAGATTATATCCCCAGTGTAGAAGTGTCAGATGATCCTATTCACAATGTCTGTTTCATTTGTCATGAAGCTTTTAACCAAATCAAAGCCTGTGGTATTTTGTATTATGAAGAAGCTGTACAAGTGGAATGTATCAATTATCACTCAAGATGCTATCAAGATCATTTGAAGGTACATAAGTGTGATAGTATAATCGTAATTGTAGTGTGATAATATAATCGTAATTATCTCTTTTTCGTATTTTAAACATAGTACAACAAACTTTGAAAAAAATGAATTTAGAAATGTCTTAATTTATTAAGTTAACTCAGTTACTTTAATTGAACATAATCTTCAATCTCGAAAATAAAATAAAATAAATAAAAAATTTTTTAAAAAAAAAAAAAAAAAAACTTGTTTAAAAAAAAAAAAAAAAATTTTTAAAAAAAATTTAAAATTAATCAAAAGAGAAACTTTTTTTTTTTTTTTTTTTTTTTTTTTAAATATAAAAGTTTGTTGTTTTTAACGCATGCTCTTTTCTATTCAGACACTAAATATTATTAAAAAGTAAATGTTTCTATTATTTCAATGAACAATTCTTAAATACTTAATATGAAATCTAAATTGAATATATTTTTTTCATTTTTCACGTAATGTAAATTGTTATAATGTTGGTGACGTTAATAAACGTGTTAATTTGTAACAATATAAGTATCTAACGTTTTCAAATATAGTTAATCCCACATTTTGCAATGAAAAAATAAGTCCTTAAAGAAATACTATTTTTCCTAAACAGAAAATTGAAGAAAAAGGAAATTTGGATGTTATTAAAGAGAAGCAGTTAGAGAAGAGAGAGAGCAAAATTTGTGAAAATGATGGAGAAGAAGAGAGCTTGTGATGGTATGATAGGAAAACAGGAAAAAGAAATTAAGAATGAAATTGAAAGCAAAGATGATAAGAATGTTAATGAACTCATTTCAGAAACAGAAAATGAAAAGTTTCAAAGCATGGAGCTGGGAACCACTTTGGATACAGAAAAATCCATAATAGAGCCAAAAGAATCGTATTTGGTGGAATCTTTAGGTATTATTATTATTATTATTATTATTATTATTATTATTATTATTATTATTATTATTATTATTATTATTATTTACCAATTCTAAAATATAATTTCTTTTTTTAGAAAAGGAGTCACCTTTCGACCAGTAGTTCCATTAAAAATAATGAGTTACCCTTTCATATAAAAGAAGAACCTGATAATGGTATCACTTCACACGAAAATTCCGTAAGTAAAACAGTTTTCTTTGTTCTAATTGTCGTAATTTTGTAGGTCAAATAGGACACGGGGAATATGTGATTTAATTGTATTTTAGGCATTTATTTTTGTATATCGTCTTAGAGATTGGGATGAAAGTTAGCCTTTGTTGTGTTCCAATGCTCTCTACTCATCTACGTTTACTTACTACATATCTACTATTAAGTAAATAAGTGAATTATTTAGGAAAATAATTTGTCTTGAGTTGTTGATAATAACTATTCTAATTAACAGTAAATATTAAATTTTAACCTTTAAGGAATTTTTTTTGTGGTAATTGTAAAATAAACTTAAATAAATTTTTAGATAGTATTTTATTTACATACATCATTTGCATTAGTTCTCCTGTAGAGGTTTGTAGACACATTTAGAAGCTCTGTTATGGTGGTTACTTTGTTTGATCACCAATTAAGATGGAATTAGCCGACGAGCGAGATTGATGACCAAAGGAATGGAAGGAGTGCATTAAACACAACTTTGGTTTATATTTCAATTACACTAATTACGCAACGCCATTTGATTTATAATAAAAAAATATTTCTACAACTAATATATACTAATATAGAAACGAGAAAGACTTTTATATAAATGTACAAAAAAAAAATATATATATATAGATTATCAAATAGCTTCTTCTTCATTAAACCCAACAAATTCTATCACAAAATAAAAATAGTTCATTCATCTTCCTTCCACAGTCAGTTTCAACATTCACCTTATCATGTAAATGGAAATGAAATACTGTTAAAGTTAAAATTTTATAATGTTAATTTACTATATGTCACTGACCTACCCTTATGTCTGTCTTTATCGTTTGGTGACACGGAATCAGTTTCCACTCTTAAGTTAGTAGAAGTATTACTGCTCGAACTTGGATTTTTATTTTTAATTTTTTTAAAAAAAAAATTCGTGTGTCATGGGCGAAACCTTCTAGGTGGTTTATGCCTAGAATCCCCTTGAGGGATGAGGTACATGAGTCAATTACTCTACCGTTATGCCACGGCAGCGGCAATTACAATTGATTACCCTCCTATAACATTTTTCGACAATATTTATTAATCGCCCAATGCAGGCCGATGTAAACAAGGAATACATAAAAACTTAATTATGAGAATTTTTCTGTAAGTTTTAGATCTTTACATCACTTCACTCCTCCAACTTCAACATTTTGTTTACTATCAAAACACAAGTCTTATGTAATTGTACTCCATATGTAAGCTGTAACCCGCTTATTTGGATATTATATAATTTTTTTTTATTTTATCAGTCTTTTTCCTGTTTGTCTTAAACTCGGAGACATTTCTGCCATCTTCAGAATTGAATTACCACTCATAAATTAATTTATAATTAATTTTTCTCTCATAAATCTGAAAATATAAACAAATATTGCCAAGTGTGAATTCTTACATAAAGAAAGATATTTATTATATGTAAATATCACAAAGGAACTTTTACTTTATTATTGACCCAGCTTTCAGTTTGCTGAAACTATTCCCATCTCCTGTGGAAAGGTGATGAACGAAGTAAGTAAATAAACCAAGCGAAGAAGATAAAAAGAAGAATGCCCCCTATTCTTCCTAGTAATCAGTGTTCATCTTTTGATCAATTGTACAATAAATCTATGCGCAATAAAAAATATTAAAGAGGAAAATAAGAGCCTTTACAATTTAGGATATATATATATATATATATATATATATATATATATATATATATATATATATATATATATATATATATATATATATATATATATATATATATATATATATATATATATATATATATATATATATATATAAGCATCAAAAAGAATATCGATAATATAGGGGAATAAATTAACATACATTTCTAGTGTGTAAATTGTAAAAAAAATTCCCAGCCCTCACTTTTTTCCCAAGGCTTGACTTACTTCAAACTCAATAGCCCCGAAAGTATATATATATATATATATATATATATATATATATATATATATATATATATATATATATATATATATATATATATATATATATATATATATATATATATATATATATATATATATATATATATATATATATATATATATATAAAAAGGTAGGGTGATTGACTCACGTGCTTGAGGGCGCCGGTTCGATCCCACTTCGGGATCCTGGGTATATACTACCTAGAAAGTTCCTCTCCTCGAATAGGGCAATGCCCGTGAGATGTGAACTTTTAATAAAAAAAAAAAAATATATATATATATATATATATATATATATATATATATATATATATATATATATATATATATATATATATATATATATATATATATAATATATATATATATATATATATATATATATATATATATATATATATATATATATATATATATATATATATATATATATATATTATACTTTGTTTATTGTATTATTATTTTTCAGATGCTCTTATCAGATATTCCAATCAAAATAGAAATAGATGATGATTATGATGAACCAGGAAACACTAATATGAAGTTATGGATGTTAATGATGATACTGGGGACGAATTCATAGAGGTAAGTTTAGTATGCTTATTACATAGCTCTTTATTACATAGCTCTGATCACTATCAACATAAATGATTTATTAACTTTATTTTATATATATATATATATATATATATATATATATATATATATATATATATATATATATATATATATATATATATATATATATATATATATAAGGAGCAATGTGCTTGGGGAAGGGCTATGGTTGAGAGAGCTGTACAGAACATGCTAGGGTGGTTTGGGCATGTTTGTAGGATGAATGATGAGAGATTGGCTAAAAAGGGGTTTATATCGGAAGTTGAAGGTGTCGGAGGTAGGGGGAGACCTAGGGGAGGTTGGGTAAGTGGGGTCAAAAAGTTATTGAGGGATAGGGGGCTGGGATGGGAGGAGTAAGTTCTGGCTTGTGGTAGTCAACACCCCACGTTTGTGGGGTGCACAAGCTGGAGCTTGATCACCGTATATGGTTTCAGCACGACGAAGATCCATCCCATCGACACAGGCGTGTAACGAGAGCTGGCTAAATTTCAACTATTCATGCAGGTGGATCGGCATCGATGGTCCGACTCCATGGGTGCCCAGAGTCTCCAGATCTCAATCCTTGTGACTCTCATTTATGGGGTCATCTAAAGAAGTTGGTTCATGGGCGTGCTGCAATCACCCAAAATTGTATAAACTATATGAATATCAGAAAGTTTAGAGAGTGGCGCAGTAGTTATAACGACTGAACTGTCGGACAACTGAAGACAGGTCTTTCGTAACATTATTTGACCTTCACACTGTTCCCAAACTTCCGGCCCAGTTTACATGTGGAGAACACCATCCCAAGAATATGATCTGTACTACCTTATGCCACAGGGGAAGCAACAGAGGAGATTCCATCATTTGCTTGGGCAGCCATATCATGGTATTCTGCGTGCCAAGTTATGTAACTCCTAAGGAATTGTGTACGCATTTTGGGTTACCAGGTTCATCCAGTGAAGAAGAAATAGTTTCTTGGGGGTAGTGCAAGTTTATCAAGATTATAAGGCTCCAATTCATCCAGCACATGTTGTCCAGTCATGATCTGAAAAACATGAGGGTGAGGTTTCATGTCTTTCCTTGTCCCCTTCAACCGCCAAACTTAAAAAAAAAAAAAAAGAGTTCCTGTTGTTAATATTGGAGAACAGGGTTCGAGATCGCTATCCACCAATAACATCCCCACTGGAATTTCTTCTACTTTTGCATGAGGAAAGGAATAACTTCTTATTATGCACTATTCAGGACTTATATTTGTCTATTCCTAGAAGAATTCAAATGATTTTGAACGTGAAAGGTGGTCAGCACCATATCAAGAAATAAATTCATGCATTTACCAGGTGTTTTCGTATTTTGTCCAATATATATATATATATATATATATATATATATATATATATATATATATATATATATATATATATATATATATATATATATATATATATATATATATATGCGTATACGTGTATGCGTATGCTCTTATCTAAATTAGCAATTAATGTGAATTTTAAATAATATCCGGCCGGATAGTAAAAATGGATATTCTGCTTTGAAAATTCCGGATATATATATATATATATATATATATATATATATATATATATATATATATATATATATATATATATATATATATATATATATATATATATATATATATATATATATATATATATATATATATATATATATATATATAATTATTTTTGTTTCCTACACAGGATCCTAGTGCGTCTTGGACTCCATCTGTATCTCCTACTGTTGCTGAAACTGATATAGTTTCATCAATTGACGGTAACAGTGAACTCATCTCCTCTCCTGAAAATTTATGTATGCCTCCTACGAACAAGATTAAAAATCGCATTTTCGCTCTCTTCCAAAACTGATGTTCATTCTGTGAATGGCAAGTTAAAATTATTATTATTATTATTATTTATTATTATTATTATTATTATTATTAGTAGTAGTAGTAGTACTTACTGTAGAGAAAATATTTTGCAATGCCTTTTAGAATAGTAAATTCAGAACTGTAACAAAGGAATATTGTAGCTTCACATTAAATAAATAATGAAAAATAAAAGTGAATATGATAAAAAAAAAAAAAATTAGATTTTTGTTGTAGATATTTCTCAGAAGAGGTATTTGAAAGATCTGGCGGCGGGATTGCATAAGGAGATATATCACTTATAAGGAAAGGCTGGTGAATGGTGTTAGACAAAGCCAGCCTTTCAAATCGAGTTGGTTTGTGTGTTGCATTAAATCAATACCAAAATTATTATCTCTAATCTATGCTTCTTTGTATTTATTATAATTCAATTTTGGTGTTTGAAGGTAAAAAAAATGGACCTACAGTACACTATACATCAATACTTGTTAATGACTTGTCCTCAGAAGCGAGACTTTCAGTAGGAAGAAATAAAGAAAGACTAAATATTTTTTATAGTAGTAAAATCTTTTTTGTAATCTCCGGTAGTCAAAGGCGGGATGTCGTACTAAATTTCACATGAGTTAGGTAAATATAAAAAGCAGGACCAAATTAGAGGGTCACATGCTTGATACACGAAGTTTGAAAGTGCAAGTCAAATGAAGTCGGAAAAATAGTTTCTGAAGACGACGGTTAAACCGAAGTTTATTATTTTTACTTGAATATGTATTGTACTCCTCCATTACAGAGATCTCGGTTATGCGTTCTGCTCACTTCGAAGGACCCCTCCCGCAGAAGCCGTAATCATTCCAAAGAAAATCGTAGTAGTACGACCTCAAATCCGTTCAGTTACAGCATCCAAAATGTCATAACCTTTTCCGCACCCTAGGGTGGTTTTTTTCTTGTGGAAGACAAGAAGTGATAGAACAAGATTCAGAAATAAGGTGATCAGAAGAACCCAGAGGAAGAAATACTTTAACTGAACAAGGAGAAAGGATTAGAAATTAAGAAAAGGTCAAGAGTATTGGGTTTATCTCCCAAGACGATCAGGGATTCGGGTACGGTGCTTCACCAACTGTTCATGGCCATTTTGGATAGAGAAATGATAGGTAAGGGTAGCTGCATCTTGAGAATTAGAGGAACGCCATTGGCGGTGGTGGACATTGAAATCTCCAAGAATGATAATTTCAGAAAGAAAAGGATTAAATGAAAGAATATGATTTAATTTGGAGTTTAGGTAGTCGATGCTTTTAGAAAAATCTGTAGAATTGTGTGATAAACTGAAAAGAATAATGAATTATTGTTGATTGGCAAGAAAGGCCCAGTCATAGAATAAAAAATTCAGACCACTCCAAAGAAACACGAGGACAAATAACATCATCGCTTTTGTATACACAACATCCTCCTTTGGATGAAATCTGAGGATAAAGACAGTAAGAGAGAACAGAGGAGGGTTTGATCACTCATACACCAGAGTTTCGTTTCAGAATAAGAGATAAAGTCTAGAGTAAAAGTGATGGCCAAGAAAGTGAATATTAAAGATTGCGAATGTTGCATAAATTGGTAGAGAAAGAAGACCGTGCACTAGATCAGGTCAATAATTCCTTGCCGGCAACAACCACATCATCACCCAAGTGGAAGCTGCCACTATTGGATTTCCAAGGATGATCTCATTTTCGCTATATATATATATATATATATATATATATATATATATATATATATATATATAATATATATATATATATATATATATATATTATATATATATATATATATATATATATATATATATATATATATATATATATATATATATTTTTAAAAGTGTAATGTGTTTTGTTTGTGTAAAAAAAAAAAAGATTGGCAACTCCTTTAATATGTGTGGAAAGCGTGATGATGCACACAAAAAGAATCGAACCTTTGGGTACCAGAGAGTACTTGTATGTTCCTTAATATTTCATATGCACAATGGTGAATAATCTCATCGTTTTGAACAGCGCATCGTCCTTCTATATTTATATTTTTTTAAATTATTTAAGGCAGTCTATTTTTTAGGTCAATGGACTCTTATTCAATTGTTAGGTTTATAAGTAGAAACAATATGGTGATTCATGATATATTGAATAACAGTTTTGTAATCTTTCATCTTTTTGTTTTTACTGTTTTGTTTCTTGTAGTGAGTATAGAGTTTTAGGAAGCTTCAGTAAAAGACGTAAATGGTAAAAGATCCTAGCTAATAAAGATATGTCATAGGAAATATTAGTGTCCTTTGAAGATAAAAGTGTTTTAGTAAGCATAGAATAATTGAAGAAAATATTTTTCTTCTTTTTACTTAGTATTGTTTAAAAAAAGTATTTTAACTGGTGAAAGGTGACTTTCTGAATGTTTTTATAAATGTTTTAACTGTTATATACTAGGGCTGGGAAATCATTTGCAATTTAAGCTTTACAATTTTGATTATTTTTCATTGAAAAGATGGCATAATTTGTATTTAGTATTTTAATAAATTTTCATTTTTGGGATTTGTATTTAGTTAAAAACTATTTAAGTGAATTGAAAATGACAAATAAAATATCTTTTTTTTTTTTTACTCTTGTAAAACTTCATTTATTTCAACTCTTTATATTTTTGTATTCATTATTATTATTATTATTATTATTTGAATATATATTTTGAGTATATTATTTATTTCTATTTTTATTTAAACAGATATTAGCGAAAATATTAGGTAGCTCTGAAGATGATGATCAGGATTAATAACGGCGTCAGTAGTACTTTGAAAACCGTTAATGAAGCGAAGAACAAAATCAGTAACTTGGATACCTGTGATCACTCTGGCGAATATACTGATGACTTAAATGACGACGGTAATCAAGAAGGTGATGACATTTCTCCCATTGATGACTGTAATCTTGATTTTGCCCTTACAGGAACAAATATTGTAAATCAACCACTTGTTACACGAGGAATTGAAACGTCATCTTTGTGCTCTATTATGTAGTTCCAACATTCACTTTTTATTCATATATATATATATATATATATATATATATATATATATATATATATATATATATATATATATATATATATATATATATATATATATATATATATATATATATATATATATATATATATATATATATATATATATATATATATATATATATATATATATGAGGAAAGTGTTGTGATATAATCCTTTAATAATGGCAATTTTTTGGGGCAGTTATAATTTCTAGTCAATTTATAGAAATAATGGTGCTGTATCTAGTCTGTATAAATAATAGGTAAAAATACAATTACCTAATGTCAATTTGTTTTAAGATAATTAAGATAATTCAATATTTTAAAAGTGATTAAAAAATTGCTTATTAATTATGTTGTAATATTTTGGTACGATTAATATTTTATTTTTTATTTTTTTAAAAATAAAATTCTACCAAATTGTTTGTTTTTTAATTCGTCCTTTGTTTTATGGTGTAAATTCAAATTTTTAAAACTGATTAATAAATAAATGGGTTCTATCTTGAGTTGAAAAAAAACTTAAACTGTAAGTGAATAAATTTGAAGGACTTGCTATATAATCGGAATCTAGGAAAGGAAACTGCAAGAGTTTATATTTCCTACAACAAAGTTTCTAGTTAAATTCAAAAGGGGCTTATCTTCGTCTTGTCTATGAATCCCTCTATCCATCTGACCTACTGTACGTTAGTATTTATATTTATACTGTGGTCAATTCAAAATTTTAAGTGTTGCCATTCTAATTATTTTTCTTAGTTTAGCGGATATTTTTTTAAAATTTTTAGTATATGCTATAAAACTTGCCAATACGAATCAACTAATTAAGTAAATGGATTAATTTCTAATAATATTTTAAAACCATATACTTAAACTCATGACGTTGGATTAGCGTAGAAGTAATTATATATAGATAATAAAGCTTCAAGTAAAAAATCTCTACAAACAAATTTAAATATTTTTTATTTCAGAGTAATTAATCTGAAATTTTTATTTAAATGAAAATTTAAGTATTTAACCTTAGCATCCTAACTAGTATTGGGTTGTATTTTATTTGATACTTCGTTACTTTTCATAGATATCTAGTTTAAAAGTAAATATATGTAATGGATATATTTTATAAAAATTATTCATCCTCCAGTCCAAGTACCATCTCCAAAGTTTACCCTATACATAAACTTTGCTATCTCTCTTTGAATCAGATCTCCCTCCGTCCCTACTTCTGA
>SEYY01019680.1:292500-295000 GCA_009176605.1 Armadillidium nasatum
ATATATAAAAATAAAAATAATAAAATAATAATAATTAATAATAATAAATAATAAAAATAATAATAAAAATAATAATAATAATAAATGGTGTAGTGTATAATAATAATAATAATAATAATAATAATAATAATGGTGTAGTGTATAATAATAATAATAATAATAATAATAATAATAATAATAATATGTAGAGAGAGAAATATAAGTGAAAATTTTATCACCACCACTCACAGGTTGGGGGGTACGGGGGCAGAGCCCCCCGTAGACAAACGCTCGTGTGCCATGCATTTGCAACTTTTATTATAAAAATATGCATTATTGCAGTACAGCAATGAAATCCTAAATGCATGGCACACGATCATTTGTCTATGGTGGCTCTGCCCCCCGTACCCCCCGACCCGTGAGTGGTGGTAATAAAATTTTCACTTACATTCCTCTCTCTCTCTCTCTCTCTCTCTCTTCTCTATATATATATATATATATATATATATATATATATATATATATATATATAATATATATATATATATATATATATATATATATATATATATATATATATATTATTATTATTATTATTATTATTATTATTATTATTATTATTATTATTATTATTATTATTATTATTATTATTATTATTATTACCCCATATCCCGCATCATGCAAAATTCTTGTAAATTTTAACTATTATTTCCATTTTTAGCTTCAACATATTTTAAAATATAGCAACTCGTCAAAACATTGAAAGATTTTTTTTTATTTTTTTTTTTTTTGTTTCTGAGAGCGGACTTCACCAACGAGGGCATGTGAGAGTTTTATAATGGCAGCAAACGATATTATGATGTCATAATTATTCCTTTTATTTTAAATTTTTTTTTTTTTAATTTAATTTTTTTTTCTTACAAAATAATTTGACGTTCGTCGATTAACCAAAAAAATAAGCAAACATATCATTTCCTTTTCGTAGTTACGCTGAGAAGAAAACAAAAAAAAAACGGCACGTCGTATCAGTTTCAGTTGAACTCGCAACGCGTGAATACGTAGTTTCAATCAAACTAGCAACCCGTAGGCATGTAGGTATTTTCAGCAACCTTGTCTCGTACGAAAAAATCCACTTCCATGAACGCTACAATTACCCTTTTTTCTTCATACATTGAAATTTCAAAAAACAAATTTATCAAATTTTTTTTTTTTTTTTTTTTTTTTTTTTTTGGTTGAGGTTAAGAAAATGATTTTGAAAGCTAAAAATACCAACAAAAATAGGATAAAATCTTAGTGAAGGGGGCCTGTTTTTTTTTCTTCTGCTTAACTACGAAAAGGAAATACTATGTTTATTTGTTTTTTTTGGTTAATTGATGAATACCAAATTATTTTGTAAGAAAAAAAAATAAAAAAACACAAATTAAAAAAAAAAAAATTTAAACTAAATAAGAATAATTATGATGTCAGAAAATTGTCTGCCAAAAGTATAAAACTCTCCTTTGAATATTTTGATGAAGTTGCTATATTATAAAATATGTTGAAGCTAAAAATGGAAATAATAATTAAAATTTGTAAAATAATAATATAATACTACTTTAATTGCTTATGATCAGTTAGCTTTGCACTGACAGGTTGCTGGATCAGTGTTGTAGGGAATCATAAAAAATTTTATAGTTATTTTGGAGTGAAAAAAAAAAATTTAACATATTAAAATATATTATATATATATATATATATATATATATATATATATATATATATATATATATATATATATATATATATATATATATATATATATATATATATATATAGTATTCACAGTAGGGGATTTTTTTGTACAACACCAGGTTGTTTTTAAACTAGTAACATACCTACACTTTACGAGTTTGACTAGAACTACACACATAGGGATATGAAAATAAAGCTGGATTTATATATTATATATATATATATATATTATATATATTATATATAATATATATATATATATATATATATATATATATATATATATATATATATATATATATATATACAGTAAGCATTAGCTTTTTTATAGGTTAGGTCTATTTATTGGCTGTTAGGCATAGTTTTATCCTTTAAGTCTAGGTTGGTGAGAAATTTTTCCTTTAAAAAAACCTCCCTTCAAATGACACCAGTTCAAAATTTACTCAATTACTTTTTTTTATTCTTTCAGAAAAGAAAAGACTATTGAATAGAAATATTTTCATCAAGGGTTTTTGATTGAATCAGTTCTTCATGGTATTATTATGGCTTTTATGGAGTTTTTTAAAAAAAATTAAAAAAAAAAAAATTCCCTAAAAATCATGAAAACACCATGAAGGAGTGATTCAATCATAAACAACCCTTAGATGAAAATATATTTATATCATTCTCCTAAGTTTTCTGAAAAAAAAAATGAAAAAAAATTGTTAAGCAAATTTTTATTTTTTCTTTCATTTGAAGTTTGGTATAGAAATTTTTCAAAAAATTTCAAAACATGAAAGCTAAATGAGCG
>SEYY01019680.1:300000-332500 GCA_009176605.1 Armadillidium nasatum
TAACCGCTCTGCTGAGAAAGTACTTTATTTTTTTTTTATTTTTTTTTTTTTACCCCTTCATCAGCCTATTTTAATCTTATGAAAAGAACTTACAACTTCATGGTAGTTGATTAAAACATTTTTAAAACCTGAATCATATCCCCTCTAAGAAATTTTGTTTCTGCAGAAAATATCCCTAGTTCTTTTAGACTATCATGTGGAGTAACATATCCCCAGTTCTTTTAGCCTATCCTATGAAATACCTTTTTATAAATCGAAAAATCAGTCTTGTTATTCTGCCTTGTACTGACTTCAGCATATTAATGTCTTTCCTTGTTGAGGAACGCAAACCTGTTCACAATACTCAGGAGTCATTAAAGAGTCATATGGGTAATTACTTTCCATATACTCCATAAATTGCAAATGATTTGTCTGATATTTTTCGTTTCCTAAAACCTTATTGAGAGTCTTGCAAAATCTTATTGTCAACTAAATGCTTTTCTATTTGTCTTTTCATTATTTTTTTTTAGAACTTTTACCACCAAAGAGGTTAAAGTAACTTTCCTGTAGTTTCCAAGATTATCCTTGCTACCTTATATATATATATATATATATATATATATATATATATATATATATATATATATATATATATATATATATATATATATATATATATATATATATATATATATATATATATATATATATATATTAGCACCACACAGGCAATTTTCCAATCCTTTGGTATCTCACAATAATTAAGAAACCTTTTGAATATTAAATATAAACCATATGCAATACTATTACTACCTTCCTTTAGGATTTTTCCATGTGTACCATCATAACCTGCAGACTTATTATAATCAATATGAAAGTAAATTTTTAATCTCTTCAAGTTCAACATTTAGGGATACAAAACTATCTATAATCTGTTCTCTGATGAAATTGTTATTAAACACTTTGTTGTGTAAATGCTGATTCAAAATACGTGTTAAAAATATTAACTAATTTTTTTATCAGACCTAATCACTTTATCATTTATCTTAATAGGACCAATCTTTATTTATTATTATTATTATTATTAAATTTATAAAAACTAAAGAATTTCTTCAGATCTTTATTATTATTTCTTGCCAAGTTAATTTCTGATTGTCTTTTAGACCTCCTTATTACCTGATTTAATTCGTTCCTTATTCTCATATAAGTTTCTTAATTCATTTACTCCTACTGACTTTGAACCTCTTGAACCATTTACACTTATCTCCCAGCTTCACTAATTGTGCATTCAATTATTTGCCCTAATTTCTGTTACTGAATTTCATCCAAGATTAATAGATTAATTTGAATGTTTCCCACATTTGAAAACAGTTTTGGTCCTCAATTCCTTATCCCAGTCATTGGCTCCAAGTACATTTTTAAATCTATCAAAGTCTGCATTTTTAAAGTTAAAAAAGTCTTACCTTGTTTCTGCTAAATATGGTTCGAGAGTGAGTAGGACTTCCTATAGAGCTTACTGATCATCACCATGCTTATGTAATTGACATTTTGGCTTATTTCCAGCATTTTGTTCGTTCTATTATGGCTTCTTAACACTGCTCTGTCACTACAAATTACTTATGAAATTATCACATTGAAATCATTTTCTTTATCCACATTCTTAATCCATTCCTCATGCATTTTGTAATTTAAATTTTTTAGATTAATCCAGATGAAGAACTTTATAAGATTATCTTATTTTTTTTAAAAAAAATTTCTTTCTAATTTTTTTGTTGAATTTTTAGAAGCATAATAGCACGGAAAGTACTGTTTATGAAAGGCTTGGTGTCTTTTAAATTTGTTGTTAATTTTAAATGTTTTTCAACAGATGATGCAGGAGCAGCCATCAAAGCCAGATGTTTCAAGCAAAACTGGATCAGTAAGTACCATTCATGCTGTTGCCACTATTATTATTAAAGTTTAATTTTCATATATTCAATAAAAATGCTTTTAAATGAATTTGGACGTGCGTGTGTGTATGAAATGGTCATAGACTAAATTTTATTTTCTATATAAAGAAATGTTTTCATTTACAATGTAAAGTTTAAGTAGCTTTCAATCCTCTTTGCATAAAACAAAAAAAATTATTTTTTTATACTGACATTTTGATTATTGATGATTATTTTTTTCTTGAACCATTCAAATTTATTGTGTATTTAATACTCAAATTACTGGGATAGGTGGAGCACAACAATAGTCCTAATTCCATTATCGATCGTCGAGAGTTTTTGCGTCACTATAAGATAAAGAAGAAAGCTCTACCAACTGAAAATAAGACCAATGATATTATTCAGCCTCATATTGGCGACAAGGTTGATTTTCTTATTCTTTTGCTCATTTCATTTCTACAGTTTGATATAGGGGTTCTTGTTTTGGGTGATGGTCTTGTAATATTGTTAAAGCCTTGTTATTAGTCGCCATTATAAACTCTTAACCTTAAACTATATCTAATATGTATTTTAAAGATAAGCCTGATAACTGATTTTTTCTTGGGTGGGGATACAAGTAAATTTTGTCTTGAATCAGTATATGGAAGCTTTAAGTTTAACTCTTGATTTACTCTTATTAATTTTATTCATTTTCTTAAAGGAAAAAAAAAAAAAAAATGAAAAGTTTCTCACAGACAATATTTCCTCAGAAAGCAATAAAATATATCAATGCAAATTTATTTATTTTATTTATTTATTTTTTTTTAAAAAAAAAAGGCAAAAACCTAACAGGCATTGCCCTAATTTAGAAAGATTAACTTCCCTTAAATGTAATAAAATGTCACTTTTTAGCTTAGTAAAATGAGGGTTAAATTAAACCAATAATGCTATGTAGTAAAATTTTATATATATATATATATATATATATATATATATATATATATATATATATATATATATATATATATATATATATAATATATATATATATATATATATATATATATATATATATATATATATATATATATATATATATATATATATATATATATATAATATCATATTTTTAAAACAGTCTACTTTTAAAATTTAAATTTGTGCTGTATATAAATTGTTTCTTGGTTTCAAATGAAATTTTATTCAAGGATTTCTTCAACTCGTGGAGTAACTAAACCAAAAATCTTATATATGATAAACCAAAATTCTAATAAATCTTATATTGTTGATAATAAAACTATGTACATTGAAAATTCTTATGTTTTTACAACAGCGGCTACATTTTAGTTTTGATTTATATAATTCCTATTATGAAGGTTGTTTTAAATTTGATACATATCTTTGCTTCTGTAAATTAGTAATACTAACAAAATGTAGCTGTAAGTTTTAAACTTTTTCAAAATATTGATTATTCCGTTTTGAAGTTGAAGTTGAAATTTGATTTTTCTCTATTTTGAAAGTTAAAATTGAAAAGTAGACCTGCATGTATATGCTTGCGAATGAAACTATTTCAAGTATTTCTATTAAAGTTCATTATTTACAAATAATTCTCATGTTTCTCATGATTTACATGTTTTTATTATGAACTAATGTTTTTTAAATTTATTCCTGTTTAAAATAGAAGTGCTTACAACCAATAGTAGTATTTGTTGAATCAATTTTATTTTATATATATATATATATATATATATATATATATATATATATATATATATATATATATATATATATATATATATATATATATATATATATATATATATATATATATATAAAGGTTCAGAACATTCACATTGCTCCATGGAAAGCAAAGGAAATTCTTCCAAATATTGCATCCAGCTCTACACCTCCAAAAGATTCCAGAGATCCAAGACTGGCCAGTACAAGTACATCACGTGATCCACGAATAGCTCCTGATGATAGACAAGTAGAAAAGGAACCTATAAAGCTACTAAGAGACCCTCGGGTTACATCATCCAGACTTGAATCTCCAGTTGTTTCTCAGAGAGATCCAAGGCTGTTAAGTAAACCTGCTAGTTCATCTCCAAAACCATCTCCAAAGCAAACTCACCCAATTATTGGTACAAATGTGTCATATATCCCTACAGCAGCATTAGTTCAACATCCTAGGGATCCGCGTACAGTACAGGCAGAAAAAATTGTTGAAAAGGAGAGAGAGTCTAATTCTTCCAAGGCTAAAAAAGATAAAGAAAAAGAACACAGTAAATCCCCAAAAGACTCTTCAACTTCCAAAAGGGAAAAGGAGAAAAAAGTTAAGCCTAAAGAAATCGAAAAGAATAAAGAAAATGAGAAAATTGAGGAGCTTAAAAAGACTGATAAAGGAAGTCACTCAAAGAAAATTGATTTGGACCCTAAAACTGTTAAAACTGAAGCCAAAAAAGGTATTGTAAAATCAGAGAAAAAAGATTCTCCTAAAGAGAACAACGCAAAAGAAAGCCCCAAAAATAAAGAAAATAAAAACCAGAAATCAAAAGAAAAAGACAAAATTGACAAAGAAAATTTGGAAAAATTAAATAAAGAAAAAGCGGCTGAAAAATCTATTAGAGAGAAAGCTGAAAAGTTGAATAAGGAGAAAGTTGTAGAAAAATTGAATAAGGAGAAAATTGAAAAGCCTCCAAAAGAAAAAAGTGTTGAGAAGAAATATTAAAGAAAAAGATAGGCAAAGTAAGGAAAAATCTTTAGAAAAACATATAGTATCAGCGGCTCCTAAGGAAGAAAAAGAAACCCCATCACTTAAAACAAAATTTAAAGACTTAAGCTTATCTCCAGTCGAAAAATTTAAATCAAAAGGGGCTATGTCTGAAAACGATAATGGTTCTAAAAGAAGGAAACATATAAGACCTAGAGTTGAGAGTCCTGTAGAAGATATGAAGGATGTCAAACAAGAGGAATCTTTATCTCAAAATACTGATAATGATCGTCCAAGTAGTACTGGGAGCTCCTCCAGCAGTGGGAAGCGATCAAGAAATGATAGAGACTCAGAATCAGAGGATAGTGATCACTATGAAGCGAACAAGCCATCACCATCAGTATATGCAAACAAAAAAGGTAATTTTAATTTTTAAGTTCAAATTTAAATATATTATTATCATCTTTGTTTAGTATACACAAGCTTTGTAATCGTATTTTTTATTTATGTATTATTTAATATTTTATTTGTTTATTTATTTATTTGTAAGAAATTCAGAGTAATGAACCATGTAATTTACTCCTTGATGTGATTAAACATGTTTTCCCACTCTATTTTTTTTGTTACAGTTAAAGGCGATAATGGGATGAATGTATCAGCAGTACCCCTAGCATCACAGAGCCAGTCCTTCAACAACCCTGTGAAATCCGACACAGATTTACGCCACTTTACTCCTCAGCAAGATAGTAGACATCCTGTGGAAATAGACAAGACGGACAAAATGACTGAGTAAGTGTTTATATTTTTATTTGTTCATGAATGATTTAGCATTTTTTTTTTTTTTTTTTTTTTTTTAAATTACTGAAATGAATTGATCTTGGAGCAGGTCTTCGTAAATTAAATGATTTTTGAATATCACTATTACCTTTTTATTTATTTATTTTTGGTACACCATTTAGTGTGTATTACTACTAATGAGAATCATTTAGAAAGTTGGGACACTTGGGGAGACGTATTTTAATTTTCCATAATGCATAATAGTTTTATAGGAGTTTTGTAGACATATTAGTCTTTCAATACTTCTATTATTGTAATAGAAAAAATATATAAAAATTTTCAGACTCAGACCAAACCCAGAAAAGACTCTAAACCTTGGGTAAGTTTCTACTGTTGGTATATTATTAATTTCCATTTGGTAGCTAATATCTTAATAGGTCTTTTTTTTTCTGTTCTTTTAAAATATATTCTTGCCTTAAAAAAAAAAAATTATTTGTTTTTATTCTAACCTGATGATGATAGTGGTGATGATACTAATATTTTTCTCATATATTTTCCTCAACAATATTCTTCATTCTTTATTCTCATAACCCTTATTATTATTATTATAATTTTGGAATGTTTTTTTTATTATAATAACTTCCAAATATATTCCTAAATCATTTCCAGTAATAACTTTTGCATATTTTAATGAATATTTTATTTTAATTAGCAAAAATTATTTTATTCTCATAGTTTTTTTTATAGGTTTTTTTTTTTATTATTATTATAAATTATTCTTTTTCTAGTTTTCTTTTAAGATTTTCTCTCCCTTATATCACCACCAGAAATTTAACAATCCTCCTCATATACCTCAATATAAGCCACATAAGTTAACCTCTGCCACTAATTATCATCAATTTTAATATTATATCCTTAACGGAGGGTGCATGCTGCTATATTAATATATATTTTCTTCAAAGTTAACATTTTTGTTTTGTTTTTTTATTCGTGCAAGCATGCAAAGCTTAAATTATATATTAAGAAGTTATAGTGCTTTAAATATTGTAGTAGACAAGCTTAGGATATATATATATATATATATATATATATATATATATATATATATATATATATATATATATATATATATATATATATATATATATATATATATATATATATATATATATATATATATATTTATTTATTTATTCCTTACCATCTAATTTATTTATTTAATTAACATTCCATCATGAATATGCCTGATTCTGTTCTATGTGGTGGCGCTGATATATATATATATATATATATATATATATATATATATATATATATATATATATATATATATATATATATATATATATATATATATATATATATATATATATATATATATATATATATATTTTTTTTTTTTTTTTTTTTTTTTCTAACAATGTAATTACAGTTTATTGCTATTATTCTATTGCATGGAATTTATTCATATTTAGGCCCGTTAATATGCTTGGTATGGATATAGGTTTTATAAAGAAATTCATAATTTACAGTTTATTTGGAAAAGAGGATGTTGATTTGCGTCAGTTATCAATTATGGCTCGCGTTCCTCACACAAACCAAGGTACCTCCGCTGTTTTGACGAACTTTGGATCCAAGCCAGATGAAGACATGAGAATTCAGTCAAATTCTAGAAAAGAAAATCAAGATCCTAGATTTAATAAATCTTTGGATACATTCGCTAGTCCTTTGAGAAAAGAGGATGATTTTGCGGACCACAATTCTAAGAAAACTTTCTATAATAGTCCTCATGCTGCTAAGTGGGAAAAGTTCAGAGAGAAAAACCCCGAGTTCAAGGAATATCAACGACAAGCCAGTGTTTCAGGTTTGATCCATATTTTATTTATTTTTTTTTGATAATTTTAATACTGATTAAATTTATACAAGACTATATTTGAGTAAACAATAACTTAATTGAATTCTTCTTATTCTTGTAGTTATTTGCTTTATCCTCTGAATTTTTATACAATGGATACTAGTATTAATTACAATAATCAAAGAGCAAGAACTATGTTCATCAAGTATTACATAAATAAACAACTATAAATAAATGTGCACACATACAATATATTTATTCGTCAACTGCTTAAAAGAATGAACAATATTTACTTTATTCTACTTTCTTGTTCTTTCAATTTAAGTCATCAAACAGAAAAAGATTAATTCCTAACAAAACGTCTAACTACTTAGCATAAGAAAACATATTATCTAAGTTCACATAAATAATTGTTTGCTTATACTTATAACCTTATTAATAGTTTCTTTCCTTTTTCTCTTTTTTCCTTTATTTCTCTGTGAAGATCAAACTTATTTAAAACACTCTAAAGTTTTATTTATTTTATTTTGTAGCTTCTTTATTAGACTCGTAAACTCATAACATTATTTGGAATCTAGATTATCTTGACCATGTAAATTTGACTAGTCCAATTTTATTGTACTTTCTCAAAGGTATATAGATTTATTTAAAATCTTGTTAACAAATTTTTTACAAAAGTGATTTAGACCTCGTTTTATGCTTTTTTTCTTGTTTTTTTATATAGATTATTTTTTTTTCTTTCTGATTCAGAAAAAATGGATATAGACGATCGATTCTCCCCTCCGACTGAGAATTTTCACCTCCCAGGGAAAAGTGGCTTTGGCAAATGGGAGAGAGGAAGACGAAGATATAGTCATGATAGAGGTAAATTAAACTTGAATGAGTAGATTACATCTTAAGAATTAAATTTATCCAAAATGTTAATATATCAGCGTGACAACCTAAGAAGTTATTTTCGAAAATTAACTTATCATACTTGAATTTTTGCTTAATAACATAGTATGTTAAGGTAGTTTAGTTTTAAACTATATTGATAATAAGTAGTTGTACATGAAATTGTGAACTATGAAATTTTTTCTTTCTTGAAGAGTTGTGTCAGCGCACAGACAAACTACCTAAAGACTTTGAGCCTATAGATGAAGAAGACACAAACAAGTCCTCTGATGAGAATTATAAATTCATGATAAATCAGTTAACTGAACAACTTAAAAGGGGCGAGATTAATGATAACGAATTCAGCAGATATATGGAGAACATCAGGTTCATGGTGGAAAAAGGGAAGATTCGAGAATTGCAAAGGAAAGAGAGAGGATCTAGTGAAGGTAGATGGTCTCCTGATAGAAGATCCGTAACATCTCTAGATAGCGAAGAGATTTGGCCTAAGCATCCTGCTGAAAAGGTTGCTTCAAATCAGCAATATATTGATGGTATGGAAAACATTAGTTGATTATATATATATATATATATATATATATATATATATATATATATATATATATATATATATATATATATATATATATATATATATATATATATATATATATATATATATATATATATATATATCAGCAATATATTTGTGCCTACCAGCAAGCTCCATCGCCAGTGAAAGAGAATTCAAAATAGGGAAATCAATTAAAAAAAAAAAAATAGATTATCATACTATTGCCAAAAAATGTAGAAATACTATTGTTTTTAAAATACAATCTTATAGCAATAACATATTCAACGTCACTGGCCTCTGTTCCAAGCTATTCCTGATCTATTTATTCTAATAACTTTTCATTGTAAATGTTCAAGAAAATACTGATAGTGAATTTAAGCGAATGAATTGTTTGTTTCCTCTTTTATGTTGCATTCATTTTGCCCCACCCAATATGTAATAAGGAATAATGGAAGTAAGATTTTAATTTTCTTATTATATTTTGTTTGATTTAATCCACCATTAATAAGTATAATTTGCAATTAACCCCGGTTTTCTCTTATTATTAGCCGGGGTTGGGGCCCCGGTCGGACCATAATTGTAATGCTCTTTACTTTTAACAAATACCATTCTCACCCCCTCCCCCCTTTTTTTATATTAACCTTATTAATACTAATTGAAAATCTAAAATCTATGCTTACATTGTAGATGATATTTCTGAAAATCTGTTGGGAATTTAGTTTTATTAACTGAAGCTGTTCCAGATATATATATATTAATAGAATGTTATTGAGAGAGTTTTACTGATAATTAAATATAAAAAAGTAGTACTAGTAAATCACGTAGAATTAAAACGATTTATTATTGATTTTTCATAAATATTGACAAAAAATTTATGTATTTTTACTTTTCAGATGGCAGATGGTCAGAGGGAGGAAATTCCCGAATGGACTCTTGGCAACGAGGCCATGTTAGAGATCATGGTCCACCAGTTCGCGGACCAGGAATTCGGCTTTGTTATGGAGGCCATGCTAGATTTGAAGATGAGTGGACAAATGAACCTGATCTTCCAAACATTGCGGAAGACGTTTTAAGAAGTGTGTACCGTGAATCACAGACTAAGACTATAGAAATTGACGGTATACCTCGCGAGATTCGAACCTATGGTGAACGAGCAATGATACTAATGGACTGGGATGATCCTCGAACTTTGACTTTCGAACCAGTTCTTTGCAACATTGTGTTTGATAATGGGACATTTGTTTTACCAATGAGTATAGGAGAGGGTTATAGAGAATTTATCATAGATAGAGAAGTCCACAGAGTGAGATTAGGTGTACCAACTCAAGAGCTTATGATAGATGGCAAAGGATATCAGTGTTTCTTTGGGGGAAAGCCCATCACTGTACATCTTGCCGGCCAAAATAGAACTATCAGTTTAGATGGTAAACTTCCAAAAGTAATTATAGGACAGACAAGAAATACCAACTATCTACTTGGTAAAATTGAGTTAATTGTTAATGCTCGAAAAGTTATTTCTCTATTTCTAGATGCAAAACCACAGAGATTCACGCTAGATGGAAAAGCATTTGTAATAAAATTTATTGATGCATTTACTAAAGTAAATATTAATGGCGTAAAATTTCCTGTTGAGTTTGGAGGTCTTCCCATTAGCATCACTGTTCGTGGGTATCGAAAATTTCTTCGGTTTTTAAAACTGCCCTCTTTTGTGACACCAGGGAAAACTACAGTCAGAGGAATGGATACTGAAGGAGACACACTAATACCAGCTTATCCACCAAGCCCTCCTCCTCCTCCTGTGGATATTAAAAGGGCACCAAACTTCCCAGCTCCAACTTCGGTCGCTGCTCCATCCCCAGCTCCGGCCCCAACTACAGTAGCTACAGCTCCACCTCTTGCTCCATCTTTAGCTCCAGCTCTACCCCTTGCTCCATCTGTAACACCAGCTACACCCCTTGCTCCATCCGTAGCTCCAGCTGTGATTACTTCAAAGGTACCATCACAACATACACCAGAAATAAATATTCCTACGACTTTGCCTTCTGGAAGCACTCCTGGCCCTTTTCCTTTCCATTCACAACCTCCACCAACTTCAGGAGGAATTCCGCCAGGTATCATGATTCAAGTCAGGCCTCCACTTCATCCAAATATTAGAAATGTAGTCCCAGGATCTTACCTAACTTCATCTGGAGTTTCTAATAAATTACAGCAACCTCCTCCAATGTTACCCATTGTCCCAGGGAATATTCCACTTTTTTCCCAGCCTCCACCATCCTTACCATCTAATGTAAGCACAGCACCTGCAAGTACAGCTTCTACTAGTTCTAGTCCGGCTATAAATGTTCAAGATTTGCTTGATCGTTTAGTAAAAACTGGGATAATTGGTGGACAGAATAGCAAAAAAGACCCTAAGAAAGAAACAAAGAATGAAGAAGATAAACATGAGAAGGAAAGAAATGAAAGAAAGTATTGAGGATGAAGACGAATTAAATTTCCTTAAAGGATATTCCATCTGGGGAAATGATGTTTACTCTGGATAATCTACGCAAGTAAGTTATTATGGATGCTTACGTAATTTAGTGATATAATTCACTTTCTTTGATGATTTGATCAATAATTTTGTCATTTAATATATATATATATATATATATATATATATATATATATATATATATATATATATATATATATATATATATATATATATATATATATATATATATATATATATATATGTAATAAATGTTTTTTTACTTAAATTGATAAGTATAAATTCTATCAACTTTCTGACTAAAGATTATTATTATAAGCTCTAATATGTTTATATTTTTAAAATGTAAATATTATATATGGGTTGTAACTAGTAATACCATCTTCAGGCAAATTTTTATTTCTTACTGTTTTTTAGTGTTTTTTTTTTTTTTTTTTTCATTTGTTATTTTTTTCATATTCTTCCTTTACTGATTTTTATTAACATCTTTATTATACTTATTACATTACTCAAGAATATATTGAAAGTTTCTCTTTCCCTTCCTTTTTAAAATTATAATACAAATACTTAAATTACTTATACTAACCTTTTAAAATTTATAATTAAATTAAAAAAATTTATACATGCTTTCTCGATAAATTTAACATTTATAAATCTTGTTTTGTTTTTTTTGTTTTTTTTCTTCTGTATATAAATTATAACGTCTCCTTAATACATTGTTACAAATTTATTTAAACTTTTTGTGGGTTGCAGAATAAATAGTAAATTAGTGAAAGTGTTACATCGGGGCATGCAGTGTTCTTCGTGTGGTTTAAGATATCCTCCAGAAGGCACTCAACAATATTCACATCATCTTGATTGGCATTTCCGTATGAACAAAAAACAACAAGATTCCACCAAGAAGGTTAATACCCGCAAATTTTATTTCACAATGGATGATTGGGTGCAGTTTGAGGAGATCGAAGATATTGAGGAGAGAGGTAAGGATGGAAAATAGTATTGTCGTAAATTAAGTTGATCCCATTCTCCAAGAACACATTAATTGTGGGTGTAAGAAATATTTCGAATTTGATGGCTACAAAAAATGGATTTCTTAAATTCTTTAATTTTGTTTAATTATAGAAAATACGAAATATAATACAAGTTGTATAGTTTTATTCTGAATACTAGGGAGAACTCTGTATTGTGTTCTTTTTAGAATTATTAAGAAAAGGAATTTTTTTAAAAAAAATACTATACTTGAAATCATAACTAACTATATATATAATATATATATATATATATATATATATATATATATATATATATATATATATATATATATATATATATATATATATATATATATATATATATATATATATATATATATATATATATATATATATAAGTTTGCTAAGCCACATTTAAATTTTTTTTTTTAATTAACAGTTCCTAGTATGTTCGAGGTTGAGGGTCAAATGAACTCGAAATCATCTCCCAATGAAAATGATGACGAGGAGGAAGAAATCCCAAGTGTAGCCGTTTCTTCTGATCCTAGTCTTGGTGTCTGTCCCATATGCCACGAAACTTTTGACCAATTTTATCATCAAACAACGGAAGACTTGGCATTACAAATATGCTATACAGGTTGATGGTATTAATTACCATCCTGGATGTCATGAAGATCATTTGAAGGTACGTGTACATATTGATATGATTTCATATTTTTTTAAAGAATTTAATTATTTATTATACCTAAAATGTGGAATGAATTATTTGTAATTAGTAAAATTTTAAAAGCTCTGCATTTTTCATTTAACAATTATTATCACGTCATTTTTAATTAGTAATAATAATTTCATTTTTAATTTATTTTTGTTCATATAATTTAATTAAGATGTATATTTTCTTTATAGTATTAGTAATTTATATTATTTTTAATAAGATATTAAAATTTATCTTAAACTTGTGTTACACTTTTTTAATTACTTACTTATATATTAATTAATTACTTATTAATAATTAATACTTATTGATAATTAATAATTAATTACTTATATATAATACTTTCTTATTTCTTGCTTGCCATTTAAGGAGGTAAGTTGGGGAATCGAATATAATCTGTATTACTATTATAAATTTAAAATTCATGTTGACCAATTATGATTCTTTTTACCAATTGTAAAAGGTTGCGCTGAATGCTATGATCTTATATTGGTTTGCATTATTATATATATGTTTTATATTCTGTTAGGGTTTAATTTCAAGTTTTCGATATAATAGTCTTCGTATCTCTCATATAGGTACTCGCAAATTAAATTTTTTTGATATATTTTAATAGGTTTGTACTAATTTTTATTTTAATTATTCTTCAGGCGATTAAGCAAGAAGAAGAAAGGCAGAGGAAGGCGGAGGAAGAAGCCCTTAGAGCAAAACTTGAAGAGGAGGAAAGATTGAAAAAAGAGGCTGAAGAAGAAGCAAAGAAAGCTGAAGAAGAAGCGAAGAAAGCTGAAGAAGAAGCGAAGAAGGCAGAAGAGGAAGCGAAGAAAGCTGAAGAGGAAGCGAAGAAGGCTGAAGAGGATGCGAAGATAGCAGAAGAGGAAGCGAAGATAGCTGAAGAAGAAGCGAAGAAAGCAGATGAGGAAACCTTAGTAGCTAAAACACAAGAGACTGAATCGACAGAGAATAAAGAAGTATCTTCGGTATTCAGAGAAGAGGAAGATAATTGAAGAAATAAATGAGATAAAGATGGATGTTGATGAAGACATTCAAGAGATCGAGAAAGTGAAGGATGAAAAACCCAAACTTGAAATTGACTTGACGTCAGAAGAACCCAAGCTTGTTACTGAAGAAGTTAAAAGTGATGAACCTACAGACAAAGTGAAAAAGACCTCGTTAGAGAAAGGTATTATTATTATTATTATTTAGCTTTTTCTTTAAATCAGAGATTTAACAGCTGAGAAGAGCATTTTTTTTCCGCTTTCTCATACTGTTACTTTCTTTCTATATCATAAGATTCCAATGCTTTGTTAATCTTTTCATATCTACTATTTTCCTTAATTTCTTATTTAATATTCAGTAGTAATTTTGTACCTTTTTTAAAAGTAATTTTTCTCTAATTTCTTCAGTATTGTATGCTTATGCACTTTGTAATGCGATTTTATTTTGTTGCAATGTCTTGGTTTAAAAAAGAAAACAACAAAGAAACTTAAATTATATATTTTCAAATTTATGAATCTGTATCTTCTAAGTATGGAGGCTTTCACTACTGTTTAGTGTAACGGTATTGGAGCTGTAAAGTTCTGTTTCTAAATGAAATATTTAGTCATTAACTTGGTTTTGCATGTTTTTGTTTTTACAATCCTTCCTGTTGTTTCCTTCGTATCTAATCACCAGTCCCTTGAACTTAGAATAAATTGGGTTCATTAGTTTTGGTCTTCCTTTTTAATACATTTGATTCTCAAATTTTTTTTAAAAATTTTCTCTTATCGTTTTTGAGACTTTGTTAGTATTTTCATTGTCCCTACTATCTCTTGTTTTATCTTCAAATATTCTTCTAATAGAAAACCAAATTACAATTCTTTGCAGATTTTATTTTAAGGATAGAAATTTAACTTTCTTAAATTTATATTCATAACATTTCTTTTGTTTTATAATGTTTTACTTGTTTAAATTGCCACTGGGATATCTCAAACATCGTGTTTTTTCTTGCTCAAGTTTTTCCGCAAAAATATTTTATTTTCTTTTGCACCAATTTATATCTGAAGTAATATTTTTCTTGACTTACAGCTGCAGCTAATCACAGGTATTTATATTGTGTGTTGACATTTTGTAATTATAGCAATTCTTGTGACTATTTTATATCTTATATATATATATATATATATATATATATATATATATATATATATATATATATATATATATATATATATATATATATATATATATATATATATATATATATATATATATATATATATATATATATATATATAATACTTGAAGGTTTAATTTTGTTAATGTAAATTTATTTATTCATGAACTTGTTGAATTATTTATTTGCAGTTAAGGATGCCCTTCGTAATATTAGTGCCATTTCCAATGGCTTGTCACCATTTCGTATTAAAGAAGAGCCGATGGAAGGAGAAGGGGAAATGAAAATCTATACACCTTATTTACAACCTGTAAGTATATATATATATATATATATATATATATATATATATATATATATATATATATATATATATATATATATATATATATATATATATATATATATATATATATATATATATATATATATATATATATATATATATATATATATATATATATTGTATTGTTTGGAGTACTTTGTTCATGCATTTTGGAATATATTTGAATGCAGTTTTTTCCCCTTCTTACAGAGAATATTAGCAGACATACCAATTAAAATGGAAATTGAAGAGGAAGAGGATAATTTACCTTTGTCTTTTGATGTTGAAGACGACGATGAAGATCTTCAAGAGATAAGAGTAGTAAGTATATAAGTTATTTTATTTTATTTTTTATCTTAACCAGGGTTTTCAGGTTAACTTCCTGTTTTAAACTGTTACCATGATTAGAGGGAGAATTACTACTTAGGATTATGATTATGGAATATAAGTTGTCTTGGTAATATCAGTGATTACAGTAACCATAATTTTATGAAGTAATGACGTTTCATGGTAATTTTATGATCATGTCACTTTGTAGGAACACTATGAAAGAAAATCTTGCCAAAGTATCTGCTTATGAGGAGCGATAAAATGAATGAATGTTGTTGTTGTTGTTGTTTTTTTTTTTTTTTTTTTTTTTTTTTTTTTTTGACACAATTTTTTCCTTTTATACATTTTAGTAATGTTTACCTCCTTTTCAGAACCAAAATGACTCTTGGATGGCCCCAGCACCAATAACTACTGCAGAAACAGACATCGCGTCGTCTATTGACGGCAACACTGAACTAACAACCTCTGCAGAAGTGTCGGTCCCGAAAATTAAAATTAGCGTTTCTTTGCCTACGAAGATGCATCATAGAAGAACATTTAAATGGTGAGTTGCTACGTTATTAATTTATCAAAAAATTATTTCTTTCCTAATACTTAATTCTCTTAGACAATATCCTCGAAATTGAAATTGCTGTAAGACATTGTTATTATTTTTAGACAAAAAAAAAATAAATAAATAAATAAAAAAAATAAAAAATAAAAACTAAAAAAAAAATAATGATAACCAAAAGATTTAAACTTACCCTGTAATTTGTCATTAAATATAATAAACCGGAAATGTAATACGCCTGAAAATCACCTTCATAATTTCTTTCAAATTTTTATTATTATTATTATTATTATTATTATTATTATTATTATTATTATTATTATTATTATTATTATTATTATTATTATTATTATTATTATTATTATTACTACTATTAATTGTTGCAGTTTTTGCTTTAGATTCTCTTGTAGGTTTTATGTACGGGAAAAAGGGGTTCTTTCTTTCCTATAATATTTTTAATTAAATTTATTTATATATCTTTAATTTTGAAAATATTATTTGTTAATATTTGGTTTTCAGATGGCTTCCATTTTCTTGGTAAGCTTCATACATTATTATTATTAAATATTATTATTATTATTATTATTATTATTATTATTATTATTATTATTATTATTACCTTGTTTCTTCCAAAATATTTTATAAGTAAAAAATTAAAAAATAAATAAGTAAATTTTTAAAAATATTTTTAGTGGTTATAGTATTACTTCCTAGTACGATTTATCTTGTCCATCATATTATTATTATTATTATTATTTTTTATTTATGTACTTATTTTTACTTTTTTCATTTCAGCTGTAAATAATGGCAACAACAACTATTCGAGCAGCTCTGAGGACACGTCAAGTGACGACGCAGATTCATGGCATCATCCTCCTGTAGACGATTTCATTCCCCCGCCTTTCACAGTCGACCTCACACGTAAACCTGCTTTTAGAGGAGTGCAATTAAAGAATCAACCCATTGCTCAAAGAGGGGTTGAAATATCTTCATTATGTTCTATAATGTAATGTGTGTTTGTGTGTAGACATTTTTTTTTTTTTAAATGAATATGGCGAGTGTTAAAATATTTATATAAATTATAGGCTTCATTTGTACATTTTTAAATATATATTTTATATATATAAATATATATATATATATATATATATATATATATATATATATATATATATATATATATATATATATATATATATATATATATATATATATATATATATATATATATATATATATATAGATTTGATAGTTTGTAGTAAAACCTTTTTTTTTTTATTAGTGCCTTGTTGCTGTGGTAAGATTTTTATAAACCTTCGACGAAATATATATATATATATATATATATATATATATATATATATATATATATATATATATATATATATATATATATATATATATATATATATATATATATATATATATATATATATATATTATATATATATATTAGTAACAATTGGTCTAACTTTAAATAGATTTATTTGTCTTTAAATCAAAGAAGAAAATGAAATCAAATTTTTTAATATTATCGAGGAGGGTAGGAGTGACGATGTAGAGAGCTAAATTGGGGAGGGAATGTTCATTAAAATTATTATTATTATATTTTTATTTTTATTTGTTTTTTTTGAGGGGTGGGGACATGCTGAGATAAAGGTATAATTAAGAAAAAAAGTGGAAGAAAGCGTACACTCGCGCTTTTTATTTATTGTAATTGGATTATTGTTATATTTTATTTTATTTTTTTTTTTTGGGGGGGGGGGGAGATGTTTTTTTTTTTATTATTTATCGAAATTTTCATTATTTTTATTAGGGTAGTAGTTGGAGAAGTAGGGATATTATGAATTATCAGTTGCTGTAGAATAGAGAGGGTGAAAAAAATTCATAGTTTTCATTACGATTTGCCAAAAATCATTATTTTTTTAAAATATTTAATAAATTGTAAATTGGGGTAAGTGGAAAACTAGGATTGATAATGGTCACCCATTTATTATAAATGGAATATTATTATTATCATTATTATTATTATTATTTATTATTATTATTATTATTTATTATTATTATTATTGGTCCATTAACAGACCCAGATAATAGAAACATTGTTTCGATTTTGTTAAGAGCTAAAAATACCTTCTCGACAAATATTATTATTATTAATCTAAATGTTTTATTTATTTATGGTATTCTCATTAACGTTATTAAGATTTATAATTTATATGGTATGGGTTAACAGTGGTAAAGTGGATAAAATATTAAATTTCTTCATTGTAAAATAATGTGATATAATATATTTCATGCTTTCATTTCAGTCGACTGTTTTCACCTTGTAAATAGAAGATTAGTTGTTATTTAAAACACTTTTTTTTTTTTCATTGTATATTTTTTTATACATTTATAATAAATTTATTTTTGGAATCTTTTTATTTAGTTTCCCTTATATTATGATTATTATTACTATCATTATTACTATTATTATTTATCTATTAATACTTGGTGTTTTGAATAGTAAGTGAATTAGTTTAGGTGTTTATATATATATATATATATATATATATATATATATATATATATATATATATATATATATATATATATATATATATATATATATATATATATATATATATATATATATAATAGAGGCTGGTCTGGATTTTAATAAATTAATTTCTATAATAATCGTTTTCTTTTCCTTTTATTATTATTATTAGCATTGTTATTTAAAGTAATTAGTTTATTATTGATAAAAAATTAAGTATATTGAAAATAAACCCTTGTTAATTGCCGAACTTTTTTCAAGGGATACTTTCATTCTTTCAATTCTACAGTTAACAACTTTGACTTCGAAGTCCTAATAATTTTTCATGTTTCTTGCACATTATAATAACTTGTTCTATCAATGAATCTTTGAGCAATAAAATTATAAATTTCCCATAAAAGTTTGTCATGATTTTCCATTTTTAATGACCATTCAAAATTCAATCAATCTTATTTCCACAAATGCTCTTTATTTCTATGTATCTTCAGCAATTGAATCTTCAGATAATGCTAGGGAGAGATTCATTAAAGTATGTTAATAGTATCGATATAAAATAATTTTAGAAAAATATTTGAAATCGGTTTTAAATATAAAAAATTATAAGTACTGAAAATCGATTTTACTCAACGTTTTATATTCTGAAAGTTATTTCCCAACTAGGGGGTTACTAATTAGACTATAACTGCTTATAAATTGTGGATTATTTATGATACCAACCTTACCATAGAGATCTGAGAAATCACGCAATTAACTTGTTTTTTATTAACTAAAAATAAATGACCAATAAAATAATTGAATGACACGAGATAAGAATTGAAAATGTTAACTAATTCCATATCTGTACCCCAGCTGTGTCTGTACTTACAGAATTTTCAGCAATTTTAATTGAACCAGTTATCTTATTTTTAAATTATAAAAGCTAAGAAATTTTTTCAGGTCCTTATTACTATTCCTTACTAATTAATTTCCGACATTTTCTTTGATTCTCTTATTAAATGATTAAGTTCATGTCTAACTTTCTTATAAATTTCTAAATATATGATCCTTCTTTAGAACTACTACCATTATACTACTATTGAATATTTTAAAACAGCTACCTTTTTTTCACTGAATTTTCTCTCTTATCTTCATATTCCACCAATTAGGTTTTCTCCCTGCGCTACCATAAAAAAGAACATGTGTGAATATTTTCAAAATTTGCACGAAACGAGCTTCCAACATAGCAAAATAATTTGGTCTTTAAATTAATTAAACTTTTTATTTCAGTTAATTATGTTAAGATTCGTGGAAGTTTGCGATAATGATCCTGTAATATTTCTTAAATCTGAAAATCTCTTCCATATTAATTAGCATTTTTGGGCCAGGATAACACATTCAAGTTAATTTGACTTCTCTTCTGAAAATAAATCGCGGTCTTTTTTGTTTTTTTGATGATAACATTTTTCTGTTCATCCTATTAATATGGAATTTTAGGAGAAATGATAGTAAATTGAGGATATTCACTTTTTTTTTCTCAGATTTTTTTTTTTTTTTTTTTAATACTCCCCCGTTTTGCCGTTATTCAAGGGATTTTTTTAAAAAGTTATTCCAATGACAGTGTAGTTCAGTTTATAATTTATCCTGTAGTATATGGTAAACTTTGGTTGTAGGTGTAGTATGGATGAATAAAGTCAAGTTTCCAGACTAACGAAAAACCATATCTCAAATTGAGATTAAAAAAAAAAATATCTGTTAGCAGAAGGTAAAAATGACTATTCAGTCTCATTCAGTGCATGAAAAATTACAAGTTTGGCACTTAAAGAAGCTGCCGGTTTTCAAAACTCACTTTTCAAATATTCGTAATTTCGTTTTTATTCAAAACCTGAAAGAGAATGGTCGCAACTTAGTGTTACAATTAAATAATAAGAGGAGGCTTACTATGATTGTTCGAAGAAATGTTGCTATCTTGAAGTTCCTTAATATATAACTTTTATATATTTTAGAACTCTAATAGAGGTATATACACTGGTATATATTTGATTAGAAGACAATTGAAAGGAAAGTAAGAAAGAGGTGAATAAGGATAATATTTAACCTCTAATTTGAATTTTGAACTTGAAGACTTGTAAAGAACAAGCCAAAAAAAAAAAAAAAAAAAAAAAAAAAAAAAAAAAAAAAAAAAAACTTACATTATATAAGAAAGTCTGAACGTGACGATAAATTTGAAAAGTGCTTGAAAATAGCTCGCTGGCAGTGGCAGCGTGTTAAGTGTTGCTGCATATAAAAGCAAAGACAATTCCACAAAATCTCAAGAAGGAGAATTCAATAGAATGTCTCCAATACAAATGAAACAAAATATATTAAGCAAATACACTAGATAAAACAGCGAAAGTATATAAACAGTTTTTATATTATAAGATTTCAAAGTTCTGAATTCAGGAATGAGGTATTTTTTATTTTCACCATTTCAATTGACTTTTCTACTCAAAATATACCTCTAATAAGTTCTAATTGTTAATATATAATTCAGAACTCATCAAATAGAACAATTCTTTGGTAAAATCTTATTTAAACTAATTCCTTTTTCTTTCAAATCATAAACATAATGACTAGCATTATTCAGCTGTAAGTCATTATTTCTCCAAAAGAATGTTATATTTTTTTAATTCAGTCAATTAATTCTAATATCAAAGTTATAAGTAATCTTTTCGTCTTTTCAGACTTACTATTGAACGGTTGTATTCCAAGCTCCTTGTTTCTCTTGTCTATTATTATTGCAATTATTGCAATTTGCAAGTCTCTGCCGCCCTAATCTGATAATACCTTAGACTAGGGATGCCATAGTAACTATAGGCTTTATCTATTGACTCTTCTTCTCAAAATATACCTCTAATAAGTTCTAAGATTACTATTTCATTTAAACTAATTCTTTTTCTTTCATATCAAAAACGTAATGACTAGGGTTATTCAGCTGTAAGTCGTTATAATATTTTGAGCAGAAGATTCTATTGAAAAGGTATAGTAATAAAGAGGTGAAGATGAAAATAACCTCGTACCTGAATTCAGGACTTTGAAGTTTTATAATGAACAAACAAAAAAAAAACTTTCATTTTGCTAATACGTCAAAATACGTTGGCAAAAATTTGAAAACTGCCAGCTTGTTTAGGTGCCAAATTGTTAAGTGTCACTTCGATATAAAAAACACACCAATTTTATAAATCTCTGTAAAGGAGAATTTGATATTTCTCCAATAGAAAAGAAAGTATACAAAAGTATATACAATAGACAAAATAGTGAAAGTATTTAAATGGTTTTTCTATAAAAATAATATTAAAAAAAATTTTTAAACAATAAATATGCATAAATTACTTTATTTCTTAATATTTCGTCTTGTGTAGTTTGAATATATTAAGGAAAATTATTATTTTTTTTATTAGCTCTGAAATAGCTATTAAGTATCATAAATTTCCTCTCCAATGCTGATGCAGCAACCTGGTAGTGCAAGTCAAATGATAATATGCCATTGAAGTACGAGTTGTTATTAAACCATAGACTTTAAGATTTCAGATCATTCTGTTCTGTGGAACAAAACATCTACAAAAATAACCAATACCAGCATAAGATTATGGTATTGTATTACTGGAAAAATGGGGGGAAAAAAAGTTGTATCACAATCACTAGATTCAAACAGTAGCTTTTATTAATATTGATAAATAGCATTAGAGTTTAAGAATATTGCTAGAATATTCTAGAAAATAGGAACCTCATTAAAGTATCTTCTATGCAATGATACTGACAATTAAGGTTTCTATGATTCTTATTAAAATTGATCTAGAAGCATTTATTTTATTTAATTAAAATTGTGAAACCTGAATGTGTATTATTAAAATTATATTTAGATATCAGGTAATATATATATATATATATATATATATATATATATATATATATATATATATATATATATATATATATATATATATATATATATATATATATATATATATATAAAATATAGGTTAGATATATACAATATATACATATATTTTATACACTTTTCAAAATGGCTATTGAACATGATGTTGAACCTTCTACTGTGGATGAATTTACACAAGAAGAGACAGATACAGGCTTTACTTATACATTAGATATGTTTAAGGAAAGCCAGGAAGTCCTCCAGATGATAAAAAACATTCCTGTTATATGTAAAGAACTAGTGTCATCAGAAAAAGGGTTTGAAACACTTAAAACTATTTTGGACCAGTATCAGGTTAGTGTTGTTTTTGTAATATTTGAGCTTCAGAGATTGGTTTAGATTATAGGAAAAATAGTCAGTAAGCTGTCTCATTGGCATATCAAAGACAGTCCCATGTGAGATTTCAGTACATGCAATTAAGGCTAAAAGATTATCACATAAATAAAATGGTTATTTCATAACTATACCTTCCAATTTCTAATAAACTGAATATGAATGCTATTTTATTAATATACCCAATACTATATATACTGTATATATTAGTGTTGATGGAACAACAATATTTTAACAAAATGTTTCCATTCTTATGCCTAAGGTATCTATTTTTATTTATTATATATATTATATATATATATATATATATATATATATATATATATATATATATATATATATATATATATATATATATATATATATATATATTTGGTGCTTGTTCAAAAGATATTATTGATAATTAATAGATTTTATTCCATTGTGGATCTAAAAATTTATTTCATATAATAAATTTAGTTGAAATCTAGGCCTTCAAATTTTTTTAAACTAAAAATATATAAATTATATAGTATATTGTAAAAGTAGGTAATGCTGTAAGTAATGGTTAAAAATGTATTAGGAAATAATGTTATTTTATTAAAACATGAAATTAATTTGCTTCCCATTTATGTCGCTGCTAAATTTAATATCCTCCATCAGAAGGCCAGTATTTAAATTCATTTTCCTGTATCTTATAGTACCTCCTCAAGTAAGATTTTATCAATAAAAATTCATGTCTTAAGGAATCCTCCACTGAATTCTTCTATTCCTTAATAGGTCTTCTTCTTTATTTTAACCCCTTCTAAATTAATATTCTCCTAACTTTACATTTGCATCCTCTCTAGATTGTCCCACACTTTTACTCTGGTTTCATCCAGGCTATGCATTGTTGCTTCTCTTCCACTGCATCTGTCACACTTTCATTCCTTACTCTATCTCTTCTGGGTTTCTGCATCATAGCCATTCTCCATTTTGTTTGGTACTCTAGATTTTAGTTCCACACACCAGAATATCCATTGATACATTATAGTATATCTTCACTGCAAGATCCATACAAAGTTCCTACTGCCCTGCCCAGATATGCTGTCATATCAGAAATAATTCTGAAATCTCCTTCCTCAGTAAAACTTCCTCTTCCTTTTAAATACTTATACTATTCAAAATTTTTCATTTTTCCTTCCACACCATATTCAGTCTTACCTAATATTTAATCAGGAGTAAAATAATTGTATTATCCACATTCATCCATAATGCTTCCTCTCTCACCCCTTGCTTATTGCTGCTGAAGAGCACCTCAAATTGTTAGCCTCAATAAACCTTTCATTTTATTGAGGTTGCCAGTTTGATTTGTTTTTAATTTTTCTCTTTTTTCAGGCTTTATTATTTGTTATTTTAATCTAGTATTATCCAAGTGGTGAGCTCGAAAGCTTGTTTATTTTTATTTGTTTTTAATCTGGGAATATATATATATATATATATATATATATATATATATATATATATATATATATATATATATATATATATATATATATATATATATATATATATATATATATATATATATATATATATATATATATATATATATATATATATATATATATATATATTGTACTTCAGGAACAGCCTCATCTTCTGGATCCACACCTACCTTCTCTTTTAAGTGAGTGTTTATGTATTATTACTGATGAAAAGCAGAGTCAGAAGGCCATTTCTCAAGCATTTCAATATCTTTGGTTGGTTGTTAAAGTTAGAGGACACAAAATAGTTTCAAAGAAAATGCCTCATGAGGTAGGCTTTATTCTTTATTCTCTATTATTATTATTATTATTATTATTATTATTATTATTATTATTATTATTATTATTATTATTATTATTATTATTATTATTATTATTATTATTATTATTATTGTTGTTGTTGTTATTATTGATAATTTCAAACTTATTAAATTTATACAAGACTATATTTAAGTAAACAATAACTTACTTGAATTCCTCTTGTTCTTGTAGTTAATTGCTTTATCTTCTGAATTTTATTTTATCAAAATGGGATAACAGATTTTTATTTACAATAATAAAAGAGCAAGAACTATGTTCATCAAATAATACATCAACAAACAACTATAAAGAAATGTGCGCGCATCCACAATATACCTATTGCTAAATGCTTAAAAGAATGAACAATATTTACTTTATGCTACTTTATTGCTCTTCAATATAAATCATCAAACAGAAAATGATTAATACTAAAAATTATATAATTACGTCAAAGGCCTGAGGATCTAAGAAACCTCTATTTCTCTTCAAACCTAAAAAAGAAAATTAAACTAAAATACACTTATTATAAATGTCATTCCTAATAAAAATTCTAACCAAGCATAATTCTAAGCATAAGAAAATATTTTATCATACTAAGATAAATAATCGGTTTGCTTATACTTATAATCTTATTTTAGTTTCTCATTTTCACTTCTCTTTTCCTTTTTTTCTCTGTTATTATTACTATTTTTATTATTTATTTCTTTATTAATTTTTATTTACAGGTAAAAGATCTTCTACCTGTTCTTAATTTTTTGGAAAAGGATGAATTTGAAGACGATTTTTATGGTAGTTACATTCTCTTAATGTGGCTCTCAATTATAGTTTACATGCCATTTAATATGATGGCTTTTGATGCAACTGTACAAAAAACCTCAAGTACTAAAGCGACAGTCGTTGAAAGGTAATCTCACTAATATTTTATATTGAATGTATATTTAATTAATTTTGTTGGTATTTATTTATTTGTAGTCCAATTTTTGGGTATAGGTTATTGTCGCTTTTAGACATATTTCCTATCGATTTTGATTTAAATTTTAACAATTTTTATTTTTGGATTGAATAAAAATTTTAATGATTGTATTTTAAAAATAATAATAATAATAATTATTTGTGAATAAATAGCACATATTTGTTGTTTATCACATATCTCTACTTACTATCCTAAATTCTACAACTATCTAAACTCCAAAATAGAGCACATTCTTTTTTCTTATCTTTTCACTGAATTAATAGTTTTTCAGGTTTTTACTGGTGTTCCACAAGAATTTGTTTTATGTACGCCTCTTTATCTACTTTTCATTAATTAATGACCTTCCACTCTGTTAATTCATCTCCTATCTACGCATATACCGACGACTCTACCCCTCATTAATCCTTTCATTTTTAAAAACGTTTCGCTACAAAAGCAGTCAGTTGATGCTTGGAGGGTGGTGTTGGTGCATCTAACTTCTGATCTCTCTCAAATTTCTAATTGGAGCAGATTGAAGATCGTTGTTTTCAATACCTCAAAAACTTAACATCTTTCTACTCGACGTAATTTTCCACTCAAACCTTCATCTGTCCTTAATATTATTATTCTTTTGTTTCGTAATGTTTTTCAGAAAGATTACATTATTTCTTTCTAAATATCCTTCTAAGAGATTTGGTTTTCTGAGGTGGCTTCAGAATTTTTTTTTCCACCCCAATTGCTTGCACTTTATGGAGGTGTTATTTGTCCTGTATGGGGTATGATTCATACATATGAGATGGATCTACTCATACAGCTCTCCTTAAAAAGGTGGAGTCTAGGACTTTTCATTTTATCAATTTTTTCACTCATTAAATTCTCTCTGGGCTCTTTCTGCCCATCGAATTGTTGCGTCACTTTCACTACACTATTGCTATTACAACAGAAACTGCTCTTCTGATGTCTCCTGTCACATTCCTCCTTCATTGAGAAGGGGTCGTGAGATACGCCTCTCTACACAGCATTATCCTTTCTCTGACCCCAGACCTTCACTGATATGCTCAATCTTACTCTCCCTATATCTATTTTTCCAACATCCTCTTACTTGCATACCTTCTAACGTCGTGTATTGGGCGGATCGACCTTTAATTTGATCATATATATATATATATATATATATATATATATATATATATATATATATATATATATATATATATATATATATATATATATATATATATATATATATATATATATATATATATATATATATATATATATATAAACTATCTATTGCAAAATAGTATCTCATTAACTCTTAATAGATTTTTTTTTATCCTTTTCCGCTTTCTGAATGTTTTCGTTATTTTATATTTTAGCTATTAATGTTATCATTACTCTTTTGCTCAATCTTCTTCACTTGACCCCACACAAATTGATCAAGAAATAACTACACCGTCGCCGAACGTTCACCAACAAACCAACCCCTGTAGATCACTTAGGTTAAATTGTACAAGTTTTCTAAATTAATTTAAACCCCTATGCACTCGTAGTTTAAAAATGACAAAATAATTCAAGAATTATTTAAAAGTAATAGGAGCTAAATTAAGTAATAATAAAAAATAAGGTTTTTTATTTCAAAAGAATTATATTTTCTTCTCATCCTCGATCAATCTCCATTAATTTTTTTTTTTAATGATAATGATAATAGTAGTAGTAATAATAATAAAGTTTACCTAATAATAAATTAGAGCATTTAAACCTTTTCTATTGAAAAATTCTTTCCTAAATTCAACGTTTGTGGATGACGTCACATTTCTAAATTGTGGTTCTAGCTATAACCTCAAGGTTTCCCTTCTCATAATTTCTGTAGAAATTCTGTATATTTATTGGAATTAACTTCCATTTTATGTCATTTAAATAAATATATTTTTAAAATATGTTTAAATTTTATCATATTAAGTCTAGATATTGTAATAGGTTTCACCTGCTTAAGAATATATTTAACATAGTTTTTTTGTTGACTAAGGATGTTCTAATCCGTTAACAAAGATGATAATTACACACTCTTTGATGTTAAGGCTTCACTCTAAATGATGGTTGCTACTGTTAATCAAATAATTTTTTATTTTATTTTTTTTTTTTATAAGCAGTTATTACCCTTTTCAAATTTTGTTGTTAAATGAAATGTTTATCTTATTTTTTTTTTATTTTTCTATATACATAAAAAAAAGAATTTTAGCAGTTACCAAAAAACACTTGAAATGCGCTCAAAGCTCGAGGGAAATGGCAGCCCACTTGGCATCAAGATTTGTCACAAGACCTGATCTTCAAGAGTATTTACCTCAGTTCATTGATTATTGTTTTGAGGTAAGGAAATTGTGTATTTGGTATTTTTCTCTTCCTTTTTTTTCAGGGTAAATGATCCTTATATTTAATTCCCATAGAGTTTATAATAATGCTCATAAATTTTGCTACTTACAGGAAAAATTAAATTCATGTTGGATTAATATGAAGTTAAATTTTATAGAGCAATTTGTGGAAGTTTATGATGGATTATTAGGAAGTTGAATTTGATATAGCAGTTGCGAAATACTTTTGTGTTGTGTAGTTATGTCTTAAATAGTGCTACTCCAGTCCGAAAATATATGGTTCTTGCGAACCTTGACTTTAAAACCCTCGTTAATTCTTTGTATAATAAAAAATTCAAAGAATATAAGTAACTAACTTTATTTTTTTTTTTTTTTTATTTTTTATTTTTTTATGTTCATAAATTTGATCCTTGATCTGCGATCTTTTTTTGAGAACAGAAAACAACTTTTACTATTTACTGCTGAAGTAGTAATAATAAATTATTGAGTTTTCTTAACAGATTTTGTAAAAGCAAACTTTTCAGAAAGCTTATTTTTTTTTTTAATGAATTTGAGAAAAAGACAATTTTTGGTAATCCACAAGTTTGCCAACTGAATTCACCCATGGATTATTTTTTTATTTAGGATGTTTTTGTATTGGCCTTTGAAAGTTTGTACTCATGCAATTTTAGATCCATTCTATCTTTTTAGCAAAACAATGGGATAGTATTCAAGCTCGAGTAACAGGTTTATAAAATTACTCTTATTTTTATACTGCCCAAGCTAGCCATCTGAAAAAAATATATTTATTCAGATTATTTCTATGAAAAAATATTCATTAAATATTGATTGAGCCATAGAATTCTTAACTTTAACACAAGAATCTTTGGATAATTCAATAATCTGTTGAATTATCAAAATACAATGCAAGTAGTTGTAGTATTGCTTCGATATATTTCCAACAGAAGCCTTGTATAAGAACTTTTGCAATGAAAGAATAATTAATTTTCATGAAAACTACTTTAAGATTTGCTCTGATGATTTTATAGATTAATTTTAAGACTCAATTACCATTATACAATACTTTCTAACAAATATGATTATATGCAATTCAGGTAAAGGTCATTTTCCTCCTACGAAAAATCCTTTGTTTGAATTGATTTACTAAGTTACCATTGTGTTTAAGGGGAATTAATCGTAATATTAGTTTTTTTTTTTTTTTTTTTTTTTTTTTTTTTTTTTTTTTTTTTTTTTTTTTTTTTTTTTTTTTTTTTTTTAAATTAACGTAGTACCTTAGTTTCCCGGATATTCTATTCAAATTTTCATGGATTCATTTTTTTTCTTTATGTACATTGTAAACTGTACAGTTCAGCTGGTATTATTAGTCAGACCTTGTACGTCCCCTAAGAGTACCTCGATATTAACAATTAGAAATAACACACAGATGTCATTGCAAGATTGCAGCTTAATGGTTGCAGGTTTTGAGAGGGTTGAAAAGGCAATTTTGATGTAATTTGCGTACTGTTTCAGATTTTCTTACACAAGCATTTTTGTTTAGAAATCTTTTTACCCATTTTCATTTATCCACTTTTGAAGCTTTTCTCGAGTTCTTTGAGACATTAAAAGCAACCATTTTTTCTCTGTATAGGTTTAATTAGAAAAAGATAAAAGATCAATTACTTTATGGCTGTTTTTTTAGTATCGACTATTTCCACATCTTGTTTTCCTTTTTTTTTTTTTTTTTTTTTTTTTTTTTTTTTTTTTTTTTTTTTTTTTTTTTTTTTTTTTTTTTTTTTTTTTTTTTTTTTTTTTTTTTTTATAGGCTGGGTCCCAGTAGTGGACTTCTTCTCCCTGGTAAACTGAAGCATTCTCGTTTCCATTCGAACACTGCTCTTGGACGCTTCTTGTTCCACCTTACTCCAGTCAGGCACAGGGAGAGGCCTTCCCCAGGAAGAACTCCCACCATCAACTGACCCTCCATCCCTCCTTTTAAGTCCCACTCGTTGAATTTGTTGTCGGGATCGTAATTAATCGATCTCCATTAGATTCCGAGTGTTGTATTCAGAGAGAGAGAGAGAACCATCTGTGCTGCCACACCCCTGTTCCTTCCTCTTCAGCACTTCACTCTCACTGTAAGACCCTAATTTTGGGCCTTTACAATGGAAAGAATTCTCTACTTCTTTTTCTTTGCACTGTTAGAACTAAACCATTCAGTATTATGGGCTGAGGGATTTCATCTCCCTCTACTGTCCTCAGACTGACTTTCCTTCCTAGGGGTTTAGTTGCCCAAATTGTGGACTATGCCACTTAGTTATGGTCTTGACATAACAAGTGAGCAGCAGACTGCATGATTTGAGTGTAGAACCATATGCTTATATTGCAACCTCTGATTTCACAACCCTATTCAGGATAGCTTCCTGTATGGCCTTCAATTAGTTCATTGACGAAATCTCCCCAGAGTAGTCTTAGGGACTATTTCTATTTTGATTAAATTCACTTTATGGTTAGGAACATTGTAAAGGCCTACACTTACCTCCACTGTTCCCAGGCCTCTCGGAAATCCCATTCTAGTGTGATTTCATTTGATCTCGCTCTCTTTTCCGCTAGCAGTGGTCCAATAGGCACAAGGCTACTAAGTTGCAAGCATCTGAAGGACCTTTCCTACTATTCTTCACCAGCGACTTGTATCTTTTCTTGGCCACTCCAGAAGACGCAGTGGTGTCAGATTAAGCCTTCATATAGACTCTTCAATATCTACCGATTCTTCTCCCAATGAAGCTTTATTCCGATGACAATGAGTCTCTTTCCATCCTAATGACAGGTACTGTGATGCTCTTCTCATTTAGGACTTCAGAAGGCTCAGGTAGAACTCTGAAGCCTCTAGGGTTGACACACACACAAAGTGCTCCCTGTGAAGAGATATTGTCAACATCATTGGTTCATTGGAACAAGCGAGGTGATATCCACAGTAAAGCCACGACTTACTGTTCGAAGCCTTAAGTTTAAACAGGACCTTTCTCCATTTCTTTGTTCCATTATATAAATAAAAGATAAAATTATTTCATTTTCCTAGTATTATTCGTACATATATAAATGATAATTGAGGAATTCTGTTTCAATATATAAATGAATCATAAATATCTAATAGCAGTAACTCCATATATTTACGTTAACATTAATACATTTCTTAAGGTAAATATACTTTCTTACAACTTAACAATTTTAATTTCAAGGAAAAACTTTTCATACTACTAATTGGTTAACGAAATTTTAAGTCAGTTATTATTATTATTATTATTATTATTATTATTATTTAATAGGCTATACAAACTTATAAACCTGAAGACCCTCAGAATTTATTTCACAAGATGGGAACCCTAAGATCGTTGGGTCTAATTTTCAAGCATGGAAGAAGAGAAGAGTTATATGATTTATCATTTGTGGTTTTAGAAAAGCTTCTTATTGTCTCTGCAAATCCTTTTCAAGACACACCTTTGCGAAAATTTTCTATGAAGTTAATACAGAGACTTGGTTAGCATATATATATATATATATATATATATATATATATATATATATATATATATATATATATATATATATATATATATATATATATATATATATATATATATATATATATATATATATATATATATATATATATATATATATATATATATATATATCGTAGACTTACCCAGGTACGATGTCAATTAAATCAAATAAACATTTTTATTAATTGATTAATTTTCTGTGTTCATATCATATTTTCTACTCCTACCCTAATTTAAAAAGTGTTTGTTATCCCGCTGGTAAATTTATAGAAATGTTTCATTCAAGCTTAATATTAAAACGTAGATTTGCACGGTGGGATTATTATACCAAACAAAATTTAAAAAATTAATATTCATTTGGTACAACTTTCGTGTAATAAGTTCGACTCCTACCTTAATATTAGCTAGTGTTTGTGTTACCTCCTTGGTAGATCTTTAAAAATTATAAATAAGGCTTAGTAAAGCTTAACCATCAGTCAGTACATCGAGATATCGGTAAAAGAAATAAACTTTCAAAAATGATCATTTAAAATTTTACAAATTCCATCTCGTAATTTTGACTCCTACGTTAATTTAAGCAAGTACTTATGTTCTCTCCTTGGTAGATCTTCAAAAGTTTTACTTTCAACTATAGGTATGTCATGATATCAATTAAAACAAACAAACATTTTAAATTTAATATTTTTTTTTTATTTCGACCTCTACCTTAATTTAATCAAGTGTATTTGATCCTGGTAGAAATTTAAACATTTTACATTCAGACTTAATATTAAAG